>CM017572.1:41514576-41612076 GCA_007844125.1 Sinonovacula constricta | reverse complement strand
GAAAAGGCATTAAACTTGTATTTTACACTAATTTTTTCATGATTTACAGCCAATTGAGGCAATTAAATAAAGATATTGAATACCAAAAAAATAGGTTTACTACAAAACGGTTTGGTCGATGAGAAAAAATATTACAAAATGGGTTAAAAATTCGAACTCCTCCAAAATATCCCAATTATTCTGTATGTTAAAGAAAATGGTGTATGAACATGTTTTATTACAAATCCAACAATGTTGTTCAGAAATCATTAATATTCTAGACAAAAACTAAATTTTATACAAAACAGGTTTTATTCTTATAATAGTGACAGGAACTTAGAAAATTTCTCATAAGGTTGAATATCGAAATTAAAACAACAAAAAATAAAAACAACTTTAATTGTCGCAAATTTGTGTGTTTTCATGGTTTATTCATAATGTTCAGCCATTTGAAGCAAGAAAATAAAAGATATAAGACCTTAAAATAAATTTACTACAAAACGGTTTGGTCGATATGAAAAAGTGTACTACAAAACGGGTTGAAACTTCAAATATACATGAACGCTTTTCATTAAATCTTACTGTTTAATATGCATTTTGGGTATAATTAACTCGATCAGATAAAATATTTTCCATTTTCCAACAACTTAATGCAAAATTTATCTACAACGGTGCATCTTTTAGACTTTACACAAAAAACCGGTGATCTAGATGGGAGCTAGATTTTCACTTTTAACATGGTGATGATGGTGATGATGATGATGGTGGTGGTGATACTGACGTCGATGACGATGATGATAATGATGATGATGATGATGATGATGATGATGATGATGATGATGATGGTGGGGGTGATAATGACGACGACAACGACGATGATGATAAATGTGATGATGATGATGATGATGATGATGATGATGATGATGATGATGATGATGATGATGATGATTAACATAAGCTGCCAATTATAACTATAATATTAGACGCTGTAATGGCCATACTTGTGTCTTAATATTTCAAAAATATAATACTTGTACAAGTTTGTTCGTGCTGCACAATTCAACAAGAAGAAGGTGTTTTCAAAGCGTGTAGCACAGGACTTTTGAGTGTATGTCAATTCAGCCAACAACACCTGTGTTTATAACTTAGCACCTAAAAAACTATTTCCCTGCGGGGATGTCGTTTCTTACATTCGTGTATACATGTGTGAATACTGAAATCCTTTCTATAAGTCACATTTGATCATTTTTTTCTTACGCTGAATAGATGATGATGAAGATGATGATGATGATGATGATGATGATGATGATGATGATGATGATGATGATGATGTAAATGATGATGATAATGATTATGATGATAATGATGTGGTGGTGGTGGTGGTGATGATGATGATGATTATGATTTGCTGATTGTAGTGGTGGTGATGAGGATGGTGGTGGTGATGATGATGATGAAGATGATAATTATAATGATGATGATGATGATGATGATGATGATGATGATGATGATGATGGTCGTGATGATGAAGATGGAGGTGATAATGATGATAATGGTAATGTTGCTGCTGCTGATGATGATTGTGGGGGTGATGATGATGATGATGATGAAGATAATAACGACGATGATGATAGTTATGATGTGGTTGTGGCGATGGTAGAGGCGGTTGGGTTGCTGCTGCTGCTGCTGCTGATGATGATGATTGTTTTGATGATGATGATGATGATGATGATGATGATGATGATGACCGTGATGTTGCAGCCGCTGATGATGATGATTAATATGATGACGATGACGATGATGATTATGATGATGTTGTAGTGGAGGTAGTAGTGAAGGTTGAGCTGCTGCTGTTGATGGTGATGATGATGAGGATGATGATGTGATGATGATGATGATGATGATGATGATGCTGCTGCTGCTGATGATGATGATGATGATACGAGATATACTTTCATAAAATTATTATAAAGACAAAGCCATGTTATTTTATGTTTATATAGAGCCAGTTAGACATGCTTGTAAATTAAAAACTTTCATTTTGTTTTGTTCTGCTCTGTTCCGTTCTGTTACGATCTTTAAAGTACTGGTGACTAAAATCTGTGTCATTTGTCAAGAACTGTGTGCGTGTGTTTGTCGCATGTTTGTAAGGTAGGCCTACCCTATCCAGGTTAACGTGTATTATTCTGTAAATCAGTTACTGATGCAATGTGTGAGTAGTTTTGTGTCTAAATATAGCTGTTGCCTTATATGGAAATGACACAATAGTGAATGTGTGGTGCGCAAGATTTTTAATCCGGTTTCCCGCTTCATTGCTTTAGCAAGGTATTCTTTACGAGAACAACGAACAGTTCACGCCTATCGACGTCCGCACCCTGTGTTATGTGAAATTGTTGCAAAGTAAAATACTATGGAACGGCTCTTTAAACATCATTGTAAGTACAATTTTCTGTTGTGTGCATAAATATGCAAATAGTTTTTAATTGTCAAGTTATATTTTGACGTTGGTTCTACCTACAGGCAGCTGTCCGGCTTACCCATACTCACTCCCACCCAACTCGACCATAGTTATTTTTGGCCTAACATATTCTACATTAAAATGATTAAGTCAGTTAAATAACCATTTTAATATAAAGAAAATTGATTGTATTACATATTGATATTATGTTTGGGTTTGGATAATATTTTTGGAAATCACAACACGAAACGACACTGGTGCAAATAACTCAATTGTTGGGGCGTGGGCTCCACGTACGAAGAGTCTCGGGTCAATACCTTGGAAGTGGCATATCGTAAAAATAATAGTTGAAAATAATCCCTCGGACTTTATAAATGACACTCTTTGACTCGCTGGCCCTGTATAATGATAGTGCCGTTGTGGTGCCGCATGCTCTCAAAATGAAGGCAGCACAGTGTCTTCTTCAACGTCTTCAATTCAGTTCCACTAAAAATGTTAATTGCGTCTTAATACACACTACGGAACGATAGCTGTTTCAAACAAACCACTTAAGCACATATTCCACTATTAACTTAATAGTCAAGGCGGTTCTACTACGGTAAATGTTCCGTTTTGTCTGAAGCCATTTTTAATGATTATTCTGTCTAGTAACCCTAGTATTTTGTAGTATTTGAGACATACGTTTTTATTAAATAAAGAAATAACGCAGCATTTGGTGTAAGGCATTTCCTCCAGCTCTCCGTACGTATGCTGTGTGCGTTTTATTTTACAGTTTACTAAAAGTAGAGTTAAAAAGTTGTTTGTTGTTTTTAAAAACAACACACACACATTAATAACAATTATTACAAAGTAATTAATGCAAATTGCATTTAAATTGTGATTATTAAATGCGGTTTAAGTATTAAAGTTTTAGCTTATTAAATTGGGAATAATGAATAAGGGAAGCAACTTTGCCATGCAACTTTTACTTAACACTGTAAGAGTTTTTTTCCTTTGACCACTGTACGATAAAAATAAGAATGTTCATTCGTAACCGTTTTGATGTATCTGAATAAGGTAATGTGGTAGATTTGATAAACGTGATCCGAGTGTTGAACGTTGGTTTTCATGCTGTCAAATTCGCTAATTAAATCGTAAAATGTTCATAGTTTATTTTTTTGTCTAACGTAATGTTTTAAATAATTTCCGGCAGATTTTGCTTGTTTTCACGTTTTGATAAAAATCGTCTGTATCGGGTTATCCACATCAGTGAAGATCACTAATCTTGGCAGCCATCAAATGATTTTCAGATGAATTGTATAGGAGCGTAGATGTTATTTTCATGTAATGTCTTCATTTGAGGTCCTAACATTTAAAGCTATACAACTGTGGAAAGCTCTTGAAATTCATATTTTTAGAATGCTATATTCTTAAAGTTGTTAAATCACAAAAATTTAATACACAGAAATGGCTCATCTTTAAACAAAATGAACAGAGTAACTTTGTGGTTGTATTATTTTACATTTTAAACTTTCAAAATTTAGTTTTGGTATTTAAAATACTTCATTACAGCTGTTAAATTTGATATAAAATTCATTAAAATAGACTGAAAAATAAAAAAAACACAGTGGTGAGTTTAATACAGGACATATTTTCCAGATTTCGGCCTGCATTAGCTTAGTGCCTTTTAAATTTGGTTAAGTTTTGAGTCTGGGTTTTCTTTGGCATGTAAGACTGGAAAGGGCATATAATTTTCCCATGTAACTATCCTGACAAAAGACCTGTTGAAGAAGGAAAAAAATGCAACTTTCATTTTTAAAATATCACACCAAATATATTTTGTTTCTGTCTCTTTTCAGGTTTCTGCCCCATTGTCTCAAATAAACTACAACCATCTTGGCAACATTGACCACATTATTCATACAACATCCCAGACAACAAAACTGAGGGCTCCATTATAGCTGCCCAAATTGCTACCTCCATTCCTAGATTTCTGAAAATCTTCTCTAGACATAAACATGGCCCTGCTACCACAACACCCAGGCAGTCTTTCTTCATGGACACGTCCATTAAACCATGCACAACAGGTAGGATATGTTACGTACATATCATTTTGATTGTTTCAAAGTTATACATCTATGAATCTTTTAAGAAAGAAATCATTTAGTTAAGCACTGAACTTAGAGTTACACAATTCTTGTCATATTTGCAACATAACTTTGATGTATGCAGAATTGTCATGTAGAGACTATGGTCCAGCAGTTAGAGTCATAGGCTTGTATCACTTTAGCCCTACATTGTGTGGGTTCAAGTTCGGACAAGGCAAGAACCTGCAGTGCACTGGTGGTTTTACCAATAAATTGTCCACCAAAAGATTCCACTTAGCAGCCTATATAGTAAAAGCTCCAGCAAGCCCTGGTTCAGAAAAATCTCCAGATAATCAGCATTAAAACCAAGACTTGAGCGAATAGATTGGAATAATGTGTACATGTCTTTTTAGTAATCCTACCTATGCATATATGCATATATAAATGTTTGATAGTCTAGCTTTGCTTTTTTTAGAAATATGGCCCTGCCCTGGTTTGTCTTAGAAAATTAGTTATCAAAAAAAAAATAGTTGGGTATGTTATCCTGTTACAGCTCTTGTTAAATTATTGAAAATTCTGACATGTAGTGTTCTTCATTGGAATTAAAATATTAAATTTTAAGTCAGAAACTGTAGATGTCAGTCACTGCTTTATATATTATGTGGTCACATACATTTTTTAAAAAAGTATAAGGTATTAAATTCAGAAAGTCTTTTTTGTTAGGATAGTTATTGAATAGTTATTTTTTTATTGACAGGTATGAGATTTATCTCCTCAAGAATAAAGACTGTGTATCCAGACAGCAATGAAACAAGGAACCACGACTTTAAATCCAATCAAAGAGCATTACATATATTAAGACAAGCATCAAGAAAGATGCCAGAGCTTCCAAATTATGAATTCACACACAAGACAAGCATAAAAAATATGCCAGGGTCTCCCATCATCAAACCAAGAGCTTACCATGACTCCAGAACCTCAAGCAAGATGACAGGGCCTCCCCGCTATCAACCCAAGAACATAACATGACTCCAGAACATCAAGTAAAATGGCAGGGCCTCCCAGCTATCAACCCAAGAACATACCATGACTCCAGAACATCAAGTAAAATGGCAGGGCCTCCCAGCTATCAACCCAAGAACATAACATAACTCCAGAACATCAAGTAAAATGGCAGGGCCTCCCAGCTATCAACCCAAGAACATACCATGACAAGAACATCAAGTAAAATGACAGGGCCTCCCAGCTATCAACCCAAGAACATAACATGACTCCAGAACATCAAGTAAAATGGCAGGGCCACCCAGCTATCAACCCAAGAACATAACATGACTCCAGAACATCAAGTAAAATGGCAGGGCCTCCCCGCTATCAACCCAAGAACATAACATGACTCCAGAACATCAAGTAAAATGGCAGGGCCTCTCCGCTATCAACCCAAGAACATAACATGACTCCAGAACATCAAGTAAAATTGCAGGGCCTCCCCGCTATCAATCCAAAAACATACCATGACAAGAACATCAAGTAAAATGGCAGGGCCTCCCTGCTATCAACCCAAGAACATAACATGACTCCAGAACATCAAGTAAAATGGCAGGGCCTCCCAGCTATAATGCCAAGAACATACCATGACAAGAACATCAAACAAGATGGCATGGCCTCCCAGCTATCAACCCAAGAACATAACATGACTCCAGAACATCAAGTAAAATGGCAGGGCCTCCCCGCTATCAACCCAAGAACATAACATGACTCCAGAACATCAAGTAAAATGGCAGGGCCTCCCAGCTATCAACCCAAGAACATACCATGACTCCAGAACATCAAGCAAGATACCAGAGCCTCCCCGCTATCAACCCAAGAACATAACATGACTCCAGAACATCAAGTAAAATGGCAGGGCCTCCCCGCTATCAACCCAAGAACATAACATGACTCCAGAACATCAAGCAAGATACCAGAGCCTCCCCGCTATCAACCCAAGAACATAACATGACTCCAGAACATCAAGTAAAATGGCAGGACCTCCCAGCTATCAACCCAAGAACATACCATGACTCCAGAACATCAAGTAAAATGGCAGGGCCTCCCCGCTATCAACCCAAGAACATAACATGACTCCAGAACATCAAGTAAAATGGCAGGGCCTCCCCGCTATCAACCCAAGAACATAACATGACTCCAGATGACTGTCAAGCAAGGTGCCCAAGCCTCTATCATCAGTACTTGTGCAATATGCCATGTATGTCTAATGTATATTCAAGATTTAAGTCTAAGGTAAGAACTCTAGGATTTGAAACAAAATCTTTTCAAATATATAGATCACAAAAAGGAAAATTATAGTTAAGAATTAAGACTACAGCTAAACCTAAAACTGTATTGCTGTTTTAAGCAAAAGCCAAGAGAAGAAAATATTTAAAAAGATTAGATGTTATGAAATATTTAATGCAAGATAACTAGGTTCATTTGTCTTTGCTGTGAACAGTGATAATACATCATAAAATGTATGAGTTTAAGTATTTCCACTCATCTGCTGAGGCCTATTCCAACAAGTGAAATAAAAAGTTGTCTATCTTTGTCTATGATATTAATTTATTGGGTTTTCTTGTCCCACCAACAATAAGTCAGGAGACGGTGTCAACTTAAAGCAGATATAGTGCTGCCTTCACTGTGTATAGCATGCCATGAACACCTGGCATGATACCACACCCAGTCCTGACACTGGGCAAACCAGTCATGCAACTTCCCTTATATTTGCTTGATCATTAGTAAGGGAGCTATACCACTACTATTTTTCATGACTGGTATGTTCACGGCCGGGGTTCGATCCCAGGGCCTCCCGTACCTGGAGTCGAATCTCTACTGACAGGTCCATTCTCTATTATATTGATATGGAATTTATAATATGCACACGACAAACTGTTTGTGGCCTTCCTGCTAGCCTGCAGCACTTTGATAGTACCAAACACAAGGCAGTAGAACATTGGTTATTATAACTCATACAAGACAAAATATCTTATTGGCATTCCAGCTAGACTATTGAACTTGGGTAATATTACAAACACAAAACAAGTAACAAGAGAAAATGTTCAACCTGCTTGCTTAATAAAGCTGTATACAAGATGTATTATTTCTTTGATAAAATACTAATCAATATATTATGCTGTTATTACAGCTCATAAACTTGTATGTCGAGACATCTTCAAGCTGAATTCCAAATCCTAACCATGTGTGTTGCGGGGGCTTGTTAAAAAATGAGGTAAGCTTCCAAAACTTAATACTTGTGATGAGGTCTGTATCAGGCTTGTAAATATATTCATAAACTTTGGTTCTATCCAGATAGAACTTGGGGTCTTCCTCCACAAAAATAAAACAAATATTTACTTTCATGTGTTATTGCTAATACATGCAAAGCTTTGTATTACCATTGTTTATGGTCAATCATCATGTCATTTTCCTTATTTGAGAAGTAAAGTCAGATTCATGAAACTCCCGACTTTGCACCTTGCTACATCATCTAGAATATTGGTTAGGGCAAAAACCTTTCATACGATGCCTGACTGCTTAGCCTTCCACCACGTGGGTTTGTGTCCTGTTCTGGGTGAAGGACTTAATGTGGGGAGGTCTTTTCCATCTGACTTGCAGTTCACCGGTGGCTCTACCCAGACAAATGTTGTGGGTCTTCCTCCTCTGAAATAGATATCATTCTGATGATCATAATTGGCTACTGTGATGTATCTAAAACAATAATACAGATATATTTGCACTAAACTGATTACTTTTATTGCAGCTCACCAACATGTCCCCAAAACTTGCATCATTTGGAAGTTAAGACAAAGGAACTGGACTCCTGTCCAGCATGTTCATTATGTTATTGAGGTAAGTTTTCAAAAGTATTAGCTGACAATTTTCTATAAACTGTAAGTGCACATCTGGTAAAAGTGCACATCTGGTAAAAGTTTTTGCCTTTACAATTCAGATCCTGATTTATTTGGCATTATCATCATCATTGATCCAGGTTGTCCTTGAAAAGTCTTGGCTCTTGCAATTGTCATCTCCATCTCTATAATGGGCATCATAAGGACTGGAGCTAAGCATCTACTGATAACCCATTTTCTCTTGGATTATTAAATAGATTTGTTACATCTTTTAAACTGCAAGTTTCCGGAATTTTTAACAAGTGTCCAAACAATCTGAGCCATGTACAAGTTATGTCTGACGTGTTTGATGTCTAATATAAAAGAATACTTCTAACATGATTGAAGTAACCATTGAAAAAGTGTTGTTAAATTAAATACAAATATTTGACCCGTCAGATTTGATTTTTTTACTGTGAATGATCACTATGAAAACAAACTTTAATGTCTTACACTTGTCTAATGACAAATTTTAGAGAGTTTCTTTATACAGTACTTTACAGCATGATAAATCTAAAAAATAAGATGTACAATGCAGTGTTTTTTTGTTTTGTTTCAGTAGATGCAGCCCACAATGAATGCTCATTTTGTAGTATGCTCATCCTCTAAGAGCTGTCCTGATAATCCTACCTCTCCCTGGTGCCCTCATTCTGAACAATAATAAAGTAAGCTGTCACACATTTTTTAAAAGGTAAAAACTGATTGACAATCAAGATAGCTTGACAAGTTAATTACAGAAAGCAACTTCTGCATCTTCCCACTGGCACAGTTTTCACTGACTGGATGTGATATCTTGTCAGGTGTTCATGGCATGCTTTCACATAGATAGCAGGATTATTTCTACATCAACTGAAATTCATGTCTTGATCCTCAGCCCCTCACCATGTGGGTTTGAGTACCGGGTGAGGCAGGAACTATCATATGGGGAAGTGTTCCAGCTAACCTGCAGTGTGCCAGTTGTTCTATCCAGACTTAAGTCTGGTGTCTTCCTCTACTAATAATAAGCTGGATGTTGTCAATATGACCATAATTATGTCAGTGCAATTTAACAAAAACAAACCAAACCATTTCCTAATAATAGAGTTATTGGTGCGACTTAACACAACCCAGAAATATACATCTACTTATTCATCTTTGAACACATTAAACGGTACATTTTTTTTATAGATTTGGTTACTAGACTTAAAATGTTGTTTTTTTGTTGTTTTTTATAAATAACTTTATTTATCGTACTGCTTGTTTTCATAATGCAAAATTATTGCAAAGGGGTGTTTCTTTTGAGTTTCCTAATGCTTTTTATCTAAGCCAAGAAAATATTGATATGAAAAGCAAATTGACATTTGTATTTCATTCTTATTACAGCAGCACTCCAGGAAGTCTGATAGTTCTACTCCTGGTGACCACATCATAACTTCAGCAACAAGTTACAGCAACCCAACTGTGCTTCTAGCATCGATGTTCATATATGAACATTGACATTCTAATACATAGTGATTTAGTGTTGTGGATGGACTTCACTCAACAGATCTTCACTGATGTTTCCCAGGGATGTAGGAACACCATACAAATGTGGTATTTAATCATACATTTAATTAATATCATCATTTGACAAAATATGTTGCCATTGGCTGCCATCATGCCAATTTAACAAATCTGTATATATAACAGGCTATTTATGGTGGCATTTGTATATCAGAATGAAAACATTTCGTGATAACTACATAGGAATTAAAAAACTGAAATCAAAATGATATAAATAACAATACAAATTATATTGTTAAGTAACTTTATACATTAGTGATGAACAAATATGTTCATATATTTTAAACCAATTACAATTGGTATAAGAAATAAGATTGTCATTATTTATATTAAATGAAAAATTATGATAGTTTTTATAAATAGTAAATGTAAATACTATTTGTAAAATAATGATAAGAATATTATTATCAAATAATGAAAATAATTATCATATTAGTAGTATATATATAAGAAAAATATCATTAAACTCGCTTATACAATGTAATTCGATTAAGAAGTTTTAAAAATGGTGTTGATGATGTTGATAATGATTATGGTGGTTAATTATATATTAAGATAAAATAATTATGATTAACAAACTTTAATCAATTGATGTTAGTAAATGACAATAGGTGTAAAGATAGTTAACTATACTAATATATTAAAAGATAGTAATAATAAAATAATTACGCATGATATCAAATAATTGGTAATTTTTATTCTTAGACACCTCTCAAAATGGAAGTGACATGTTACAATTAGGAAAAAGTTGCTAAACAATTACGTCAAAATGAATGTTATTGATCATATAAAAAATGAAAATACTTCCTTAAACAATTTCTGAAATTGTAATGTCTTATAAAAATGTTTTTAAAATTCTCTTGTGGCAAGTAACATGGCTGATCATTGTTGCACCCACTAGTATACATGAAGCTGTAATTCTAAACTTAAAATTCAATTCCTTACCACACAATTGTAATCATGAAGAAAAGTGACACAATATACAGACACATTTTTTTAGTTATCAATTGTTTAATGTTTCATAATATGAACATTGAACAAGGTAGAGTGAGATACAATTGATTTTGTTTAACAACCCTAGGACATGTGTGGCAGAGTTTACTGTGACAAAACATGATGTTAGGTGTCTTCCAACTGACCTGCAGTACACTGGTAGTTCTACTGGTGTCTGTAGTACTTGATTTGCAGTGATGTATTTAATTTAAATAATGATAAATAATAAATAAAATTAAAAGAACTAGGTACAAGTAGGTCACCTGGGCGTGTGGGTGGGGGAGGGGCGGGGTGGTTTTGGGGGGGGCATCGGTGAGGTCTAAGTTTGAAACCGAAGTCATATATTTAGTGCTCAGTCTTTGAAAATAAATGAGGTTGATAAAACATAGCTTAAAAGGCTTAAACAAGACTAAGTGCATTGTTAAACAATACTTTAACTAATTGTGGTATCAGCGAAAGTGTCAACTCTTTAAACTTACTAATTGATCAGGCTTAAGCAAAAAGTGTAGAACAAGATCCCTTGTATTTGCTGAGTCTCTAGCAATGTGTCCTCTAATGTTATCAAATAAGTTTTGCATTGCTTAATTGCTTGATTAGGTATGGTATGCATTTATGGTAAAAACCACAATTTGACTAAAGTTGCCATATGACTGGAACATTGTAAATAAATTACGATCCAACCAAAACCTAAATACTGACATCTACATTCTCATTAATGTCCTTGTCAAACAAGTATTAAGTTAGTTTAAACATATTTTATCATAAAATCTGTGTACACAATATTTTTGTTATAACATGATATAAAATGACAGAAGGGTTGAGCAACAATTTCTTTGACTAAGTATCTGCTCTCCCCTTGATAGAGTACAACATATATTAGTATATACAGTATACATGGCAAACCTAAGTTCAAAAATATCTCACTTGAAGTAATCTGTGTTGTTTTTTTAACAATATATTTAAGCTTTTTGTGAGGTTAAATGAAAATTTAAATGTGTATCTTCCACCATGTTTGAACTGTTTGACTAAAGTTTGAAAATATTAAACAAACTTAACTGCATTTCATGACATAAACTGACCATTGACATCTTCAGGTGGTAAAAGAGTTGTGATATTGTAGTGGAATAAAATTACAATCCCAACATCTTGAAAATAAGCCTGATAAGAACACATATATTTTGCCAAATTTAGGCCTTTTATCAGGTTAAAGTCTTAATCTAAATCTGTATTTTCCACTATGTTTAAACTGTATGTATTTGACTTAAGTTTTAAATGTTAAACAGTTAAAACTTAACTGCATTTTATCTCTGTTTATAGTGGTAAGAGTGATATATGCACAAGGTTAACATTCTAAAATATTTAGGATGATAAGCCTGATGAGAACCTATAGATTTTGATAAATTTAGGTTTTTTATCAGGTAAAAGTCTAAATTTTAATGTGTATTTTCCACCATGTTCAAACTATTTGACTGAAGTTTTAAAAAATTGAACAGCTAATCTTAACTGTATTTATCATATAAACAGACTAATTATATATTCATACCGGACCTGGTAGCACAATCGGTAGAGCGTCGGCTCCAGGTACAGGAGGCCCTAGGTTCGAACCAGGGCAGCAACATACCAGATTCGTAAAAAATGTTAGTGGTATAGCTCCCATGCTAACGCTCAAGTAAATATAAAGGTATTACCACAGGTTGGCCCTGTGTCAGGCTAATGTGACTGATTGTGGTATCATGCCAGGTGTTCACGGCATGCTATACACAGTAAAAACAGCACTATATCTGCTTCAAGTGGACACCGTCTCCAGATAACTGAAATACTGTTGGTGGGACGATAAACTCAATAAACAATAATTATTTTTTCAGATTATATCTTATATATCCAGATCAGTCTGCTCCCACTGGGAAATGTCTGATCTAGATCTGCACTGTTTGTTGCTTTGTCTAAAGCAATATGTCTTGTTACCCTGTGCATGTAGTTGTAAAAAAATAACTAAGTTTATATTTTATTGAGGATACAAAATACACAATTTTATAAATTAACAACAATTAAATACTGTTCCCACACCTGTATAGGACTCTCTTGTAACTAACTTTAAAATTAAGTTGGCCGTTTTTGTGCTTTAATATGTATCAATCATTATTTCAAATTAAATTCAACTTATCTTAATGAGGTATAAAAATTCTGTAAGTTTTCATTTAAATTCAAATTAAACTTTAAAACTAATCAAGCAAGTGTTGTTGGTACTTCTCCTTTCTTTAAACAATAACTTTGGCTTTTATTTACTGTGCGGGTGCCGAGCAGTTAAAAGTCAGAGACTTGTAACTCCTCAGCTTCTCACTGTGTGAGTTCCAGTCTTGGTCTGGCAAGAAGTTTCATGTAGAGAGGTTTTCCAGTTAATCTGTGGTGTGCCAGTGGTTCTACCTAGGCATAAGTCTGGGATCTAGCTTCACCAATAAAAAAAAATAAGCTTGATAATGAGAATATGACAGTAGTTGTGTCAGTGCAATGTAACAAAAAAAAACACTTTTTTATATGCCACAAGTTAAAAACCAAACAAGACAATTTAAGTTAGATGATAACCTAAAATATTTTATGTTTTTAACTGAATTTATAAAATAAAACATATTTTGAAGTATATATAATTGCTAAAGTTATTATTAATAATATAACACATATTGGTATTACAAATAAGTCCCATGATCAATTTAATGCACATTGGCTCCCTCTCTGGGAGCCTCAGTCTCCCTTTTTGGGACCAAGTGAAGATCATATTTCTGAATACATGATTAGCTGTACATGGAGAAAAAAAAAACATACTTAATTGATTACAACAAGTCAAGCATAATAAGTAATTCATCTCTTAATTTGAAAGAATATAAATAATCTGAAATACAAAATATGCCTTCATGTGAGTTGTTTCAGCATATTTGAATATGAAAATACTGAAAAAAATTGAAATAGGGTTAATCACTGCCAACTACAGGGTAGCCGGGATGTCTCTCGCTGTGAAAGCTGTGATAATGTTGCAGGGATAGAAGAAATGTTTTAGGTACATGTACAAGCAGTTCAGTAGTTGGAGTATAAATAGACTACAATGTTTTCTCAGATTGGAATCTTTTAGTTTTAGTGATAGTTTACACAATAGCACATAGAAAGTAGATAGACTAGATTACAAATGGTGTAGCTGCAGATAAGGCCTAATCTAACACTGGATTGGTTCATTACAATAAGTTTGGTATAGTACAAGTCTGTATACACTATGGTAGAATATGTGTACATGTATTTATGCAATAGAGATAACGAAAAGTGACTTGATCTTCTTGCTACAGTTGCATTAGGAATATATAAGGTAAGAATGTTAGGATAAATATGAAATTCCGTCTTGTAAACATCTATGCATTGTTTCACAAGTTTAAAAGTTGTCTAAAAAGATGTTTTAGCCCTTATACTTTTAAGCAAGAAATTAAAAAGGTTATGCAGGGCGGGACGGTGCGCCATGGACATAGTGGTAGAGTCACAGATTGATAACTCCTGACTGCTTAGACCTTTACCGCGTGGATTCGAGTCCCGGTTAGGGAGAAGGAATTAATATGGAAAGGTCTTCCAGCTGACTTGCAGTGTACCGGTGGTTCTACCCAGATATTTATGTGGATTCTTCCACCACCAAATAGCTGGACTTTGCTATAATGGTCATAATTTGTCACTGTGAAAAGTGAAGTTAAAAAAATAAAAGGGTTATGCAAATTGTGTAGATCCAGATCAATAAATAACTTTGATTTTATATTACTCAAATACAGGTAGCATACTATGGATTAAAGAAGATTTAATCTTTAATCAGCTTTGTCAAATGGTATTGCAAGTGTTGGCTCCAGGTACAGGAGGTCCTGGGTTTTGATCCCGGGACGGGACTTAACACATTATAAAAAAGAATGGTAGTAGTATAGCTACCTTACTAATGCTCAAATGTAAGTGTGACCGGGTGTAGGTATCATGCCAGGTGTTTACTGCATGCTATAAGCAGTGAAGGCAGCACCATATTTGCTTCAAGTGGACACAGTCTCTAGATACTAGTAAATGAAATACTGTTGGTGGGATAATGAACCCAATTAACAAATAAACAAACATAATCTTGATGATACCACACTTCTTTGTATAATTATTATTTTAGGTTCTACTTAGGAAAATAATTTTGCATCTATCATGTTCAGTTGGTTGTGTTTTCGTAATATAACTAACATATGTTAAAAGACTAATATAAATAGATCTTAATCAGACATTGTAGGTCAGAAACAATTTTCTGTAATAAAAATGTTATGAAAATGCATTGCTTCAGTTATTGTAAAATTGTTAGAATTTAATACATAGGTAAAGTAATATTGAGAATATGTTATAATCGGATAGATGGTGTAGGGCAGAAACAGTGCAGTGTTGTAAGAGACCCTTACAACATTGCATTGTTTCAAAAATTTTAAAATTGTTAGAATTAAATACACAAATAAAATAATATAGTGAATACAGTATAATCAGATAGTGTACCACAGAAACACTGCAGTCGCCTAAGAGACCCTTACAATATTGCATTGTTTCAAATATTGTAAAAGTGTTAGAATTTAATACACAAATAAAATAATATAGTGAATACAGTATAATCAGATAGTGTACCACAGAAACACTGCAGTCGCGTAAGAGACCCTTACGACATTGCATTGTTTCAAATATTGTAAAATTGTTGAATTCAAATCATAAGTGAAATACTATAGTGAGTATTATATAATCAGATAGTTAATGTAGGACAGTAACAGTGCAGTCTCATAGGTGACCCATACGACATTGCATTGTTTCATTAATTGTAGATTTGTTATGTCTTCTAAGTGCATAAGTACAATAAAAAAATAAATATAATTAGTTACTAAACTATAATTTGTTTTAGGACAGAAACAGTGTGGTCTTGTAAGTGACCCTTACGACATTGCATTGTTTCAAATATTGTAAAGTTGTTGAATTCAAATCATAAGTGAAATACTATAGTATTATATAATCAGATAGTTAATGTAGGACAGCAACAGTGCAGTCTCGTAGCTGACCCATACGACATTGCATTGTTTCATTTATTGTAGATGTGTTATAACATAAGTAACATAAAACATAAAATAAAACTCAATGAATGAATTATTACTGTAAGTTCTTTAGGTATGAAACAGTGCAGTTTCATTAGCACATCTTATAAAATTGCATTGTTTCATTTATTGTAGATCTTTTTACAATTTAGTACACAGGTAAGATTAAAATTAGGAATAATAAGATGTTATTAGGTAGAAGAACAGTGCATTGTTTAGTTCATTGAAGAATTGTTATAATACATGGCTAAATGAATGAAATGGTTACACATGTAGCAATATCATATAGATGTTGTAGGGCAGAAACAGTGCAGTCTCGAAACAGACCCTTTACGATATTGCATTGTTTCATTTGTTGTAAAATGATTGTAGTTCAAAAAGTTAACAAATTAAAAAAAGTACATTTTTTAAAATTATGATTAGATATTGTATAGCAGAAACATTGCAGTCTTGTAACAGACCCTTTACAATATTGCATTGTTTCATCTTTTGTAGTTTAGTTCTAACTTAATACTTAATTTAATGAATAAAATCAATACACTGTGATGCAGTGCAGAAACATTGTAATCTTGTAACAGACCCTTTACAACATTGCATTGTTTCATTTATTGTAGGATTGTTGTTTTTATTCAATATGTCAATAATTATGAGTAGGTTTCATAAGGCAGAAACATTGCAATCTTGTAACAGACCCTTTACAACATTGCATTGTTTCATTTATTGTAGGAGTGTTTTTATTCAATATATCAATAATTATGGGTAGTTTTCATAAGGCAGTAACAATGCAGTCTCATAACAGACTCTTAATGACATTGCATTGTTTCATTATTTTGAAGAATTGCTCTTATTTAATACATAATTTAAAGAATATAATCTGTTTATTTTAAAAAGATGTAGAGATATTGTAGAATACTTTAATTTAATATAATTGTAAAAATAATGTACTTTATCTATTATGATTAGATATTACATAACAGAAACATTGCAGTCTTGTAACAGACCCTTTACAACATTGCATTGTTTCATTATTTTGAGGAATTGCTCTTATTTAATTCATAATTTTAAGAATATAATCTGTTTATTTAAATTAGATGTAGAGAAGATATTGTAGAATACTTTAATTTAGTATAATTGTAAAAAAATGTTCTTTATCTATTATGATTAGATATTACATAGCAGAAACATTGCAATCTTGTAACAGACCCTTTACAACATTGCATTGTTTCATTATTTTGAGGAATTGCTCTTATTTAATTCATAATTTTAAGAATATAATCTGTTTATTTTAATTAGATGTAGAGAAGATATTGTAGAATACTTTAATTTAGTATAATTGTAAAAAAATGTTCTTTATCTATTATGATTAGATATTACATAGCAGAAACATTGCAATCTTGTAACAGACCCTTTACAACATTGCATTGTTTCATCTTTTCTAGTTTAGTTCTAAATTAATACTTGATTTAATAAATAAAATCAATACACTGTGATGTAGTGCAGAAACATTGCAGTCTTGTAACAGGCCCTTTACAACATTGCATTGTTTCATTTATTGTAGGATTGTTTTTATTCAATATATCAATAATTATGCATAGTTTTCATAAGGCAGTAACAATGCAGTCTCATTACAGACTCTTAATGACATTGCATTTTTTCATTATTTTGAAGAATTGCTCTCATTTATTACATAATTTAAAGAATATAATCTGTTTATTTTAATTAGATGTAGAGAAGATTTTGTAGAATACTTTAATTTAATATAATTGTAAAAATAATGTACTTTATCTATTGTGATTAGATATTGTATAGTAGAAACAGTGCAGTCTTGTAACAGACCCTTCACAATATTGCATTGTTTCATCTTTTGTAGTTTAGTTCTAAATTAATACTTAATTTAATGAATAAAATCAATACACTGTGATGTAGTGCAGAAACAGTGCAGTCTTGTAACAGACCCTTTACAACATTGCATTGTTTCATTTATTGTAGGATTGTTTGTTTTTTATTCAATATATCAATAATTATGAGTAGGTTTCATAAGACAGGAACATTGCAATCTTGTAACAGGCCTTTTACAACATTGCAATGTTTCATTTATTGTATGAATGTTTTTATTTAATATATCAATACTGTAATTATACGTAGATTTCATAAGGCAGTAACAATGCAGTCTCATAACAGACCCTTAATTAATACATAATTTAAAGAATAACATCTGTATTTTTAATCAGATGTGGAGAAGCTATTGTAGAACAGTTTAACTAAATATAAATGCAAAATAATATAATTTTTCTATTATGATTAGATGTTGTATGGCAGAAATAAGGCAGTCTTGTAAGCAACACTTATAAAATTGCATTCTTTCATATGTCATAGAATTATTTCAATTAAATACATAAGATTGAGTTAAATACATATAAAAAATTGTAGTACATGTAAAAACAATGAGGTCTCATTACAAACCCTTTATTGAAATTGTATTGTTTCATTTATTGTAGAATTGTTTTAATTTAATACATAATTTACAGAATATCGTCTGTTAAGAAGATATAATAGAATAGTTTAATTTAACATAAATTTGGATTAATATATTTAATCTTTTATTAACAGTTGTTGTAGGAAGGAAATAGTGCATTTTTAAAAGCAATGCTTACAAAATTGTTTTCTTTCTTTTTTATAGATGTGTTTCAAGTAAGTACATAAGTTTTGAGTTGAATACAATCAAATTATGTGGTAGGGTAGAAATATAACAGTCTCGTTACAAACCCTTTAACGAAACTGCATTGTTTCATTTATTGTATAAGTGTTATAATTTAGTACATTAGTGAAAAATCATGCGAATAATGACAACATGTTGTAGGGCAGGAACACTGCTGTCTTGCAGGCTATCCTTACGAAACTGCATTGTTCAGTTTATTGTCAAAGTATTTTAATCCAATTTAAAAGTGAAATAACTTATAATCTATTATAATCAGATCTTTTGCAGAAACATGGCAGTTTTATGAGCCACCTTTTCAAAATTGCATTGTTTCATATGTCATAGAGTTGTTCTTATTAAATACATAATTATTTAACCAGCATGGACAAATGTTGTTTTGCAGAAACAGTGCAGTCTTGTTTGACCCTTATCGAAATTGCATTGTTTAATTTATTTTACTTACAATTCCATACATAAAGTACATATTTAATGATGCTGTGGGGCAGCTGTCTGATCAGGATCTACACTTTTTGCAGCTGAATCTCTTACCCAAAATAAAGAATTTGAATAATGGTGTAAGAAACTGACTTAGAATTCATATTAGATTGGGGCTGGCTGATCAGGATCTACACTATTTGCTGTGGAGTCTCTTAATAAAATTAAGGATTTTGCTTGCTTGTGCAAGAAGCTGACTTAGAATGGGTGTGGGGCTGTCTGATCAGGATCTACACTATTTGCTGTGGAGTCTCTTAATAAAATTAAGGATTTTGCTTGCTTGTGCAAGAAGCTGATTTAGAATGGGTGTGGGGCTGTCTGATCAGGATCTGCATTATTGGCTGCTTGTGTGCAATCAGTAATGTCAAGGACACATTTTAAGTGAAAAATTTATGTGAACATGATACAATCAGAAAGATGTAGGGCAGAAACAGTGTGGTCTTGTTATAGACATTTAAAATATTGTATTGTTCATTTTCAATAATTGTAAAATTGTAAATAACATAGTGGTATAATTGGATAGGTGTTGTAGGGCGGAAATGATGTAAGGAACCCTTGCATTATTCACTTTATTGTAGATTTGTTATTCTTTCTCAGTTCTTAGTTATTTCTCAGTTGTTTCTTTATTGCACACTTGTTATTATTCAGTACATAAAGGTTAAGAATATACGATCAGCTGTCTGATCAGGATCTACACTATTTGCTGCATGTGTTCTAGCAATATGCATAGAACACCTTTGTATGTAGATATAAAAATGAATAAGTATTTAAGTAGCTCGATAAGGCTTAGTTAGATGTCAAGTTTATAGGTAGTTTTATCAGTATTGTTGCTGTTAATGATTAGTGACTGGGCTTACACTCTTGACAGATAGAAAGTAGACTGGAAAACTTCTATTATAACATGCATCTATACAAATGTTCATCTCTAGATAAAGGCATACAGGGTAAATGTAAAAGTGACAAAAACAAGAACCGGACCTGGTAGTGCAATCAGTAGAACAACGGCTCCTGGTACCGGAGGCCCCAGGTTCGATCCAGGACCACAATATACCAAAGTCGTAAAAAATGGTAATGGAATAACTCTCTTGCTGATGCTCATGCAGATATAAGGGTAGTTCCACAAATGGTTGGCTCAGTGTCAGGATAACTATATCAGCACTATATCATCTTAAAGAGGACACTGTCTCCAGATAACTTAAATACTGTTGATGGGCTGATAAACCCATTAAACAAACAGAAACAAGACATTACACACAAAAAGGAAAACCAACAGTTCATGAAATGGACCTACTGGGGTGCTTAAATCTGGTTTGAGAAGCGCTCCAACCTCGCACTTTCTGTTGTTTTTTTTCCTATAAACAGTGTAAATAAAAAAAAAACTTTAAATGAGACAACAAGCAGCAAGCACCTGCATTTGAGATCAAAACTGATACAAGAACAGAATGTACAGGCAAAATAACACTTATTATAATGAACACACCTTCAAGGAGATAAAAGCCACAACAACCTAAAAAAGTTCAAAATGCGAGAGTATGTTCAAATAAAACAGCTCAAGTGATGATGTATAATGATAACAATTAAATGACATTATACGATAATGATGCAATGATTTTACATGTCACAATTAAAA
Source organism: Sinonovacula constricta (assembly GCA_007844125.1). Taxonomy (NCBI): domain Eukaryota; kingdom Metazoa; phylum Mollusca; class Bivalvia; order Cardiida; family Solecurtidae; genus Sinonovacula; species Sinonovacula constricta. The sequence continues at coordinate 41,591,175 of CM017572.1, read as the reverse complement.
TGTGAAATTTAAAAAAAAAAAGCACTAGGAAGACAATTAAATTTTAGAAAACAATACAAACTAACACTACAAGATGTAGTATTCAGGGGCGTGCCTAGACGACTTTTGTGTATATGCACTCCTGCTAGGGGGGTCCGGCATGCTCCCCCGGAAAAAAAAATACTACATAACGCCGTAGGTGCATTCTGGGGCGTTTTTAAACATAAAAAATTGCCAATAACTATCATTTGAAATAGAAAATATGTCATACCTTTTCAGGTGTCTTTATAACGCTTCATAATGTATACAAAACATTTTTTTTCCTGAAGACAAGTAATAGTAAAATTAAGACTAAATAAGTATATAGTCAAACAAGAAAAAGATGGGTGTAAGTTAGACATTTGTAATTATGAATGATGAAAACCACTAGATCTTACAGGTAGTGCCTAACCCGGGTTAGGCGACGATTTTTATTCGCTTTTTGGCGTTTTTAATTTTTCAATTTCTGGAAGCCACTGTACGCACGTGCGTAGGTGCGTAATGGCAGGCACGCCCCTGGTATTGCCAAGAGATAATAGGAAATCCAAATGTTTTGTAACAATAAGTCAGAGTAGTCTATGGCAGTCCTACAAGTCAACCTTTCTTCAAAAACTTTGCTTTTTAAAAAACAGAAAAATATTTGTTTTTGTCTTGTTTTTGTTACATCTCACCGACACAATCATGGTCATATTTGTGACATCCAGCTAATTATTAGTGGAGGAAGACCCCAGACTTATGTCAGGGTAGAACCACCAGTGCACCGCAAGTTAGGAAATATATTGTGCCTAGTGATTATAACAAGATTAGAGATTAAAAGTTTATTAATATCCTGATTATATAATACTCATGACTGGATACTTCATAGCACTTATACTGTTAATGCTTATCTGCCATATTTGAGAGATGGACTAGAAGAACGTAGTGCAAGACTTCAGCCTTTGATAGTTACTACCTGAATACTGGTTCAACCCGGGAAGTGAACATTAAAAGAACTTGTTATCCAACTGACCATCAAAAAATTAGTCTTAACTCAAAGCACATAAAGTAACTACATGCACAGAATGGTACATGACAGTGTGTATATGTAAGGAAATATTTTAGGAATGAACAATTGATTTTTGACACTCATCTGTTGGTGAACTGTGTTGGGTTGTTTAAAGTTTTGTGTAGTCTGAAGGACTTCATGACATACTTTGAACGGTCCACCATGGTTACTCAACAGATGAACGTCGAAAATCAACAATTCATTCCTTACATTAACATTACATTTAGAGTCAACTCGAATCAATTCATTTAAAAAATAGATAATTACATCGTCTTTTATTTTAGCTTTATAAGACAAACCCTGCAACATGCCCACACAGTCGAGAAGCAAAAAAAAAAGAAGTTTTGTAAATGTCACTATTACAGATTATTAAACAGATAAAGTGTTTAAAATCACAATTATATGTAATGTGCTTGCAAACACATACAAAAGTAAAATGTTTAATAAAAGAACTCATGCTTTGAAAATGTTTTACAAACACATCTGCTGTGTGACATAATTTTGATGTCATGTTTACGTTTAATCATGAAAACTGTAGAAAATTAAGTTCCGCCCACCTTAAGCAATCAGCAATGCAAGCATGTGTGTCTACATCACATTGTTCATTGAGAAATGAACATAATTTTTTATGTATAGTTCATTACAGTTATAAACATTAGAAATGTGAATATTTGTACTTATAACTCACCCAGAAGAAAAAAATGCAGACTTTCTTTTTTATTCTTTTTGAAATGTAAGGTTTTTTAATCATTTTTCACTCTATTTAAATTGTGTGAACACCTAATGAAAGTTCTGAAACATATTCCAAATCATAAATGTAATATGTTGTTTTTTCAACAACAACAACATTATCCGAACCGGACCTGGTAGCGCAATCGGTAGAGCGTAGACTCCAGATACGGGAGGCCCCGGGTTCGATCCCGGGCCGCGACATACCAAAGTCGTGAAAAATGGTAGTGGTATAGCTCCCTTGCTAAAGCTCAAGCAAATATAAGGGAAGTTCCACGACTGGTTGGCCCGGTGTCAGGATAATGTGACTGGGTGTGGTATCATGCCAGATGTTCACGGCATGCTATACACAGTGAAGGCAGCACTATATCTGCTTCAAGTGGACACCGTCTCCAGATAACTGAAATACTGTTGGTGGGACGATAAACCCAATAAACAAATATTCCAAACGGTTACATTACAATTTGAATGAAGGTATCAAGAATATAAAGTTCAAGTTTGAATTTAACTTCTGTACATACATGTAGGATATGGGTTAACAATAATTTTAATCAACACAACACTTAAATTGATAGAAGCATAGATTATTTATGAATTCAAACTGCAGCTTAAAATAATGGAAAATTATGTTTGAGCATTTCAGTCTAAATTATTGTTGTAGTTTAAATTTTAAGTTAAAATTTAGCAGAAACAATAAATATAATTTTAACTGTAATGTATAATGTTATAAGGATAATATCAAAATAATGGTAATAATGGAAGGATAAGGTTTTAATGAAGTCACACTGTAGATCAAGATGGTGGAAGATAATTGTTGATATTTCAAACCAAAATTATTGTTGTAATTTAACTTTAAATTGAACCAACCTCTGAATAAACATTAAATTAAACTTATGGTAAGTTTTAAAATGTCTTATGTTTGTCATCAGGCCTCTTTACTAATTTTATTCTTTGGTTTTGCACTTTAACAATAACTGTCACTATGGCAACTTTGGTCATTAAAACCTGGGTAGAGCCACCAGTTAGCCGCATGTTACCTGCAAGAGCTTCTTCAGTCTTAGTGTCAGAGACAAGCTGTGCCAATCGGTAGAGCGTTGGCTCCAGGTACGGGATGCCCCGGGTTCGATCCCGGGCCGCGACATAACAAAGTCGTTAAAAATGGTAGTGGTATAGCTCCCTTGCTAACGCTCAAGCAAATATAAGGGTAGTTCCACTACTGGTTGGCCCAGTGTCAGGATAATGTGACTGGGTGTGGTATCATGCCAGGTGTTCACGGCATGCTATACACAGTAAAGGCAGCACTATATCTGCTTCAAGTGGACACCGTCTCCAGATAACTAAAATACTGTTGGTGGGACGATAAACCTAATAAACAAGCTGTGCAAATCTAGATCAGCCTGCTCCCTCTGAAAAAGGTCTGATCAGGTTCTACACTATTTACTAGTAAGTCTTTATCACATGATTGTACAGATTTGTGTTATACGTCTAAATTATTTATGCATTTTTTCAGAAACATTTTTTGGAAGTGTCATAAAACAATTGTTATCTGCAGTTTTGAATTACTGACTGAATCTGGGAGAAAGTTTCCAAAACAAAATTACTGCTTTCTTTACCTAACTTTACCGTTGATCCATACAATTATCATGAATTAGTGTCATTTTGACCCCCCCAGGATCATGCAGCTATTTTCATTTAGTACATACAAGGTGCAAAGTATTGATGTAAGGACAATCTTTATGAGGTTAATAACAATGGATATAAAAATATAACTTTCTAAACATGCAAAAGCAGGTAAAATCTAACTCTACTTCATCAAATGTACAGATTTTCCTTGAACTCACTTTGACCTACATGTACCTACATGTAGTATTCTAAAGAGGGACACATGAAAACAGCATTTTATATTTAAATTTTATATTGATAAACGTCTTCATTTCCATAACAGTGGATTTGCAAGATTCATCACTGAAAAAAGTGATCCACAATGTAAAGAAAAAGAACAAAACCACACTTGTTAGGAACTACTTCCAGGATGTATCACTGTTCACCGGAATTATGTCTGGAATTATGCTCTGTTATAGAATATAATGTTTTCATAAAATACCACATTGATTGCTATTTGTATTAGCTAATTTAACCTGTAAAAGCATTAGTTAATTTAATATACGCATATTCTTTTTTAATAAAAACTAAGAAATGGCAGCCATGTTACTTGCATACAAAACATTACTTGACCATGTATTTTCGACACAAAAATATACTTTGTCTATTCACTCTTTTTAACCAAGACATTCCCAATATGTTTTATGTTATTTTGGAACTTTGTGTATTTTTAAAGCATTTGTGTAAGATTTGAATTAAAGAAAAGGGGGCAACAATAGGATAAGAGAATAGGCATGTTTTGCATGACATTTTTAAATTTGAAAAAAAAAGTTTATTTTTGTAAAATAAAGAATTATCAATTAATTTCCCAGTTTATTAAATTCCTTTGCCACAATAATACAGTAAATCATATATCAATTCCTTGTAACATTTCCACTTTGAATGATTTTTCAAAAAGTTTTGTAATCTTCTTTAAATAAACATTTGTTAATTACTTTACATTATAAGCAGATATTGATAAAGGTTAAAAGGAACAGAGAAAGATAAAGTTGCATAAAATTAAATTTTGTTTTAATCTTTTTAACAGTTCCTTAGAAAATTCAATCAGATTTTTTTGTTATTGTTTTTTTTGTAAAATATATTGAATAAAAGGAGATTCTTTTAATAAAATCAGGTTTTGAACAAGGGATTAAAACATGCAAAAAATACTGCACATTGAACCAGCAGCTTTAAGTATGTGAATCACTAACCATGTGGCCATAGTATATTTGTTAATTCATCAACGTTTATTTATATAAGTACCTTTAGCTTAATTTAAAACCGGCCGCAGTAGGTCAGATGGTAGAGCGTCTACTTGTGGATCGGGAAGTCGTGGGTTTAAACTCCGGCCGGGTCAAAACAAAGACTTTAAAGTTGGTAGTAGTGTCTTGTTTCCGAATGCTCGGGGCTAAGGGAACAGCATTACTGGGTTCAGTCCCTGGGCACCTCATAAGTGCCCCTTCGCTATAATGATAGAAATGTCGAGGCACAGTATCGGCAAAAATGCCGGCAAATCCTTTAATTTAAAAGACTGATGTGGTCATGTTTGTTGAAATAACTATACAAAAAGTTACTTTTGGTTATAAGTTAATATATTTTCTAGGTGACTGCATAGATTTTATTCATGAACAATAATTTAAAACTACAATGAAAACCACACTTCAAAAATATAATGTACCGGAGCCGCACAATATTTTTAAATGCAGTGGTTGATATTATACTTTAAGGCACTATTTTGTCTTGTTTGTTTTTTATTTAAGCATAACTTTTATTTTATTTGTTTGTTTTGTTGTACATCACAGCTGATGAAATAAACAGATTTTAATACATTCCAGATACTATGACTGTGTGATAATTTAAATGTCTTAGTTGGAGCTTATTAGCAATATACAATACCAAAATTGCTCAAAGCAATTCTTTAAAGCCATAAAATAGGGAGATTTGTTTATGCCACATTTTTGTCACAGATTTGACAGTGGTAGATTTGCGGTTTAGAACACAATTGTACATTTTTTATTCAGAGGTGACTCAAAAACCCTCAATCTAAAAGGCAGAGGAAATATTATAAAACAATGCAACAATTATTGCACAATGTTAATAAATTAAGTATGAAAATAGAGAAAGAAAAGTCGTGCAAAATACACAAATGCATTGTGATTAGATGGACCAAATTGTCTGTGTCACATCACCTAAAACAATGAAAAAGAAAAGAAAAATAAAAAAAAATAAGAAAAGAAGAAAGAAAAAGAAAAAAAAAGAAGAAAAAAATCAAAAAAAAAATCCCCAATGACAGGCCTGCTGGTCACGCCTATTCAGGGGAAATGTGTACCCAATGACGGGCAGAGTTGTCAGAAAGAAACCGGACCTATTCAGGGGCACATTATGAAAAAAAAAAGAGATGATGAGTGTGATGGTGAAGGCATTTGTGTACCCAATGATGGGCAACCATGTTTTGCAGATATCTTGCTTATTCAGGTACAAGGGAAACAAGTTGATAAATCGATTTTTCAAACATAAAAACTTTGTATAGATAACCGCACACCTATCACTTCCAAAGTTAGTGAAATGATGAACATTACACAAGTTATAAGAACCTTAAGCAATCAAAATTTACTACCTATGGCCCACAAGTATGTTTGAATGAGACATTCATTTAGTTCCAAAATTTATCACGACAGACTTAAGTGTTTATGAATATGATGTTCATTAACATGTTTAATAAAAATGTTCTTCAATCCATCAAAACTGATATTCATGAATCCACATCCCACAATCCTGTTTTAAAATGATGCAAATCAAAATGAATTTAAATCCATTGAGCCATTTCCTGGAACAAATTTAATCATTTTCTATAAAGAATTCAGTGAGAAGATCTAGAGGGTTATAACATTTTAGTAGCAACACAACATTCTCAGAATATTAACATTTATTTATTTGTTTGGTCATTATATGGGCCCTGTGATAATTTCCACTACAAAATACAATTACGTGTTGTCTCTTTAAAAAATGTAGGCAGATTTCTGTTGTGTTTATTGGGATTAGGATTAGCCAGCATTTTTGCCGATACTGCGCAGCGACATTTCTATCATTATACCACAGGGGCACTTATGAGGTGCCCAGGGACTGAACCCGGCTGGTCCATTATACTGACACCGACGAGTCAGGCATAATGCTATCCCCTTAGCCCTGAGCATTAGGAGGGAAGCCACTACTTCAAACTTTAAAGTCTTTGGTTAGACCCGGCCGGGGCTCGAAGCCACAACCTCCCGATCCGCAAGCCGATGCTCTACCACCTGAGCTATTGCGGCCGGGGTGTGTTTATTGTGACTGGGTCCATGTCATTGAAGGCAATCAGGGGATGTTGTCACAGTTAAGGCAGCACTACGAATGCTTCAAGTGAAAATGTCAATGGATAAATGAAAACTAGTTGATAGGACTGTAAAAATCTAACAAAGTAAAGAAAAACTTGATACCTTTATCTATTAATTTCTTTTGAATATTTATTTTATTTATAGTTGTATGGATGATTGATATGCTATTGTTCATTTGAAGTTGTTGCTTTTTTTTTTTTTTTTTTAAAGCAAATTCATGTGCAGACAACTCCTCCTTTAATAAATGAAAATTCATTGAATGATGGATATTAAGTTGTGTATAATGGGGAGATAACTCAAATTGTATTTTTTAATTACCATTGTTTTTTCATTTTTAGTTAACATTGATATTTGAAATGTAGTTCTGCTCAGAATTTCTATAATTGTATAATGCTGCGACATGCGAACACCTTGTTTGAGGATAACAGGAAAGTTCAACTTATTAAATAGCTGCTTCTGATATGTTACAATATTAACATGTCAAAATTTTACATTTTTGTTAAAGAGGTTTAATTGCCTTTGAATTGAAAGTTGTATCATTGTTTGAAAAGGTTTTTGAAATATGTATTTTTCCAATATGAAACTGTCAATGGATATTGAACAAATAAACAGTAAGTTAATACACATCAAAACAAGATTTTGTCTATGTTTCTGAACATAGGATTTATTTTGTTGCAGCTGTTTTTGGTTTAAAACAGAACATTGCCTGTGTATTTGTGTTAATAATTTTATGACATTTATTTCAATGTACTCTTTGTCCTTTTTCATGTTTTTGAAATGAACTGTATTTAAATGCAAAAAAATGATGAAAAGATTATTGTCTTTGTCTTGATTTCAATTGCTGCTGGCCTAATATGCAGAAATAATTCACAGATTTGGATACACTCCATAGTGACTTTTGCTAAACATGACCGTAATTTCACAAATCAATGTCTTTGTGAAAATAAACATGACAATAACTTTAAATTTAATTAGTAAATATCTTAGCTAAAGTGTTATCAATGTAAGGCCTTAATGTTACTAGAAATTAAAAAAAACCAGACTTGAGCAGTAATGGCCTTAAGGTAACCACTCAGGGCTTTAATGTAATGACATGGCCTTGAGGTAAAAAGACTAGGCATTTAGGTAACCAGTCAAGGCCTTCAGGCAACAAGTCATGGCCTTGAGGTAACCAGCCAAGGCCTTGAGGTAACCAGTCATGGCCTTAAGGTAACCAGACATGGCCTTCAGGTAACCAGACTAGGCATTGAGGAAACCAGTCATGGCCTTGAGGTAACCAGACTAAGCATTGAGTTAACCAGTCATGGCCTTAAGGTAACCAGACATGGCATTGAGGCAACCAGACTAGGCATTGAGGTAACCAGTCATGGCCTTGAGGTAACCAGACATTTGAGGTAACAAGACATGGCCTTGAGGTAACCAGGCTAGGCTTGAGGTAACCAGACATGGCCTTAAGGTAGCCAGTCATGACCTTGAGACAACCAGACATGGCATTAAGGTAACCAGTGAAGGCCTTGAGGTAACCAGACATGGGCTTGAGGTAACCAGACATGGCCTTAAGGTAGCCAGTCATGACCTTGAGGCAACCAGACATGGCATTAAGGTAACCAGACATGGCCTTGACATAACCAGACTAGGCATTGAGGTAACCAGACATGGCCTCAAGGTAACCAGACTAGGCATTTAGGTAACCAGACTAGGTATTTAGGTAACCAGTCAAAGCCTTGAGGTAACCAGTCATGACCTTGAGGTAAGAAGACATTGCATTGAGGTTACCAGGCATGGCCTTGAGGTAACCAGACAAGGCCTTAAGGTAACCAGTCATGCATTGAGATAACCAGACAGGGCATTGTGGTAACCAGACATGACCTTGGGTTAACCAGACATGGCATTGAGGTAACCAGACTAGGCATTTAGGTAACAAGGCATGGCCTTGAGGTAAGCAGACATGGCCTTAAGGTAAAGAGTCAAGGCTTTCAGGGAACCAGACATGGCCTTGAAACAATCAGACATGGCCTTGAGGTAACCAGACATTTGTGGTAACCAGTCATGGCCTTAAGGTAACTAGACAAGGCCTTGAGGTAACAAGTCATAGCCTTGAGGTAACCAGTCATAGCCTTGAGGTAACCAGACATTGCCTTGAGGTAACCAGACATTTGAGTTAACCAGACAAGGCATAAAGGTAACCAGACATGGCCTTGTGGTAAAAAATTAATGGTCTTGAGGTAACCAGTCAAGGCCTTGAGGTAACAAGTCATGGCCTTAAGGTTACCAGAGTACGCATTGAGGTAACCAGTCACGGCCTTAAGGTAAACAGATATGGCCGTGAGGTAAGAAGTCATGGCCTTAATGTTGCCAGTCATGGCCTGGAGGTAACCAGACATGACCATGATGTAACCAGACATTTGAGGTAACACAAAATGGCCTTGGGAAAACCAGACATGGCCTTGAGGTAACAAGATATTGCATTGAGGTAACCAGATATCGTCTTAAGGTAACCAGGCAAGGCATTGAGTTAACCAGACATGGCCTTGAGGTAAAAAGTTATAGCTTTGCGGTAACCAGACTACGCATTGAGGTAAGCAGTTATGGCCTTAAGGTAACCAGACATGGCCTTGAAGTAACCAGACATGATCTTGAGGTAACCAGACGTTGAGTTGAGGTAACCAGACATGACCTTGAGGTAACCAGACATCTGAGGTAACCAGACATTACCTTGATGTAACCAGACATTGCCTTGAGGTAAACAGACGTGGACTTGAGGTAACCAGACATGACCTTGAGGTAACTAGACGTGGACTTGAGGTAACGAGACATAGCCCTGACGTAACCAGACATGGCCTTGAGGTAACCAGACATGACCTTGAGGTAAGCAAATGTGACCTTGAGGTAACCAGACATGACCTTGAGGTAACCAGATGCTGACTTGAGGTAACCAGACATGGCCTTGAGGTAACCAGACATGGACTTAACATTACTAGGAAAGGCCTTAAAGGTAACTGTCTTAATATAACTGGATATAGCCTTAATCTAATTTATTTTTTCAATATATCTGGCCTTATTTAACATTTAAAAGACCTTTCAATGAAAATTACAAAGAAAAAGATGAATCTTCAAGTTATATCTAAGTCATGGCTGTGAGGTAACCAGACATGGCCTTGAGGTAACGAGGCATGACCTTGAAGTAAACAGATGTGGAGTTGAGGTAACCAGACATGACCTTGAGGTAGCCAGACATTGCCTTGAAGTAACTAGACGTGGACTTGAGGTATCCAGACATGACCTTGAGGTAACCAGACGTAAACTTGAGGTAATGAGACATGACCTTGAGCTAACTTGACGCGGACTTGAGGTTAACTTCGGTTAACCAGACATGGCATTGAGGTAACCAGACATGGCATTGTGAAAACCTGACATAGCCTTAAGGTAACCAGACATTCCATTGATGTAACCAGACATGGCCTTGTGGTAACCAGACATGGCCTTGTTGTAAACATACATGGCCTTGAGGTAACCAGAAAAAGCTTTGAGGTAACCAGACATGACCTTGAAGTAACCAGGCATGGCCTTGATGTAACCAGGCATGGCCTTGATGTAACCAGCCATTGCATTGTGGTTACCAGACATGGCCTGAAGGTAACCAGACATGGCCTTGAGGTAACCAGACATGGCCTTGAGGTAACCAGATTTGACCTTGTGGTAATTTGAAATGGCCTTAAGGTAACAAGACAAGGTAACAAGTCTTGGCCTTAGGGCTGCCTGTCATGGCCTTGGGGTAACCACACATGGCCTTGAGGTAACAAGTCATGGCCTTAAGGTAACCAGCCATGGCCTGGAGGTAACCAGACATGGCCTGGAGGTAACCAGACATTTGAGGTAACCAGACTTGACATTGAGGTAACAGGACCTGCCATTGTGGTTACCAGACATGGCCTAAAGGTAACCAGACATGGCCTTAAGTTAAGAAGACATTGCATTTTGGTTACCAGGCATGGCCTTGAGGTAACCAGACAAGGCCTTAAGGTAACTAGTCAGGCATTCAGGTAACCAGAAAGGGCATTGTTGTAACCAGACATGACCTTGGGTTAACCAGACATGGCCTTGAGGTAACCAGACTAGGCATTAAGGTAACCAGTGAAGGCCTTGAGGTAACCAGACATGGACTTGAGGTAACCAGACATGACCTTGATGTAATCAGACATCGCCTTAAGGTAACCAGACATGGCCTTAAGGTAACCAGACATGGCCTTGAGGTAAGCAGACTAGGCACTGAGGTAACCAGACATGGCCTTGAGGTAACCAGACATGGCCTTGAGGTAAGCAGACTAGGCACTGAGGTAACCAGACATGGCCTTGATGTAACCAGTCATGGCCTTGATGTAACCAGACATGGCCTTGAAGTAACCAGACATGGCCTTGTGGTAACCAGACATTTGAGGTAACCAGACATTACCTTGATGTACCCAGACATTGCCTTGAGGTAACCAGACGTGGACTTGAGGTAACCAGACATGACCTTGAGGTAACCAGACATGGCTTTGAGGTAACCAGACAAGACCTTGAGGTAACCAGACATGGCCTTGAAGTAACCAGGCATGGCCTTGATGTAACCGGGCATGGCATTGTTGAAACCTGACATAGCCTTAAGGTAACCAGCCATTCCTTTGATGTAACCAGACATGGCCTTGTGGTAACCAGGCATGGCCTTGATGTAACCAGACATGGCCTTGAAGTAGCCAGACATTGCCTTGAAGTAACTAGACGTGGACTTGAGGTATCCAGACATGACCTTGAGGTAACCAGACATAAACTTGAGGTAATGAGACATGACCTTGAGCTAACTTGATGTGGACTTGAGGTTAACTTCGGTTAACCAGACATGGCATTGAGGTAACCAGACATGGCATTGTGGAAACCTGATATAGCCTTAAGGTAACCAGACATTCCATTGATGTAACCAGACATGGCCTTGTGGTAACCAGACATGGCCTTGTTGTAAACAGACATGGCCTTGAGGTAACCAGAAAAAGCTTTGAGGTAACCAGACAAGACCTTGAGGTAACCAGACATGGCCTTGAAGTAACCAGGCATGGCCTTGATGTAACCAGGCATGGCCTTGATGTAACCAGGCATGGCCTTGATGTAACCAGCCATTGCATTGTGGTTACCAGACATGGCCTGAAGGTAACCAGACATGGCCTTGAGGTAACCAGACATGGCCTTGAGGTAACCAGATTTGACCTTGGGGTAATTTGAAATGGCCTTAAGGTAACAAGACAAGGTAACAAGTCATGGCCTTAAGGTTGCCTGTCATGGCCTTGGGGTAACCAGACATGGCCTTGAGGTAACCAGTTATGGATTGAGGTAACAAGTTATGGCCTTAAGGTAACCAGCCATGGCCTGGAGGTAACCAGACATGGCCTGGAGGTAACGAGACATTTGAGGTAACCAGACATGACATTGAGGTAACAAGACCTGCCATTGTGGTTACCAGACATGGCCTAAAGGTAACCAGACATGGCCTTAAGGTACAAAGACATTGCATTTTGGTAACCAGGCATGGCCTTGAGGTAACCAGACAAGGACTTAAGGTAACTAGTCAGGCATTCAGGTAACCAGAAAGGGCATTGTTGTAACCAGACATGACCTTGGGTAAACCAGACATGGCATTGAGGTAACCAGACTAGGCATTAAGGTAACCAGTGAAGACCTTGAGGTAACCAGACATGGCCTTGAGGTAACTAGACATGACCTAGAGGTAACCAGAGGTGGACTTGAGGTAACCAGACATGGCCTTGTGGTAACCAGGCATGGCCTTGATGTAACCAGGCATGGCCTTGATGTAACCAGCCATGGCATTGTGGTAACCAGACATGGCCTGAAGGTAACCAGGCATGGCATTGAGGTAACCAGACATTGCCTTGAGTTAACCAGACTTGATCTTGTGTTAATCTAAAATGGCCTTAAGGTAACCAGACAAGGTAACAAGTCATGGCCTTTAGGTTTGCCGTCGTGGCCTTGGGGTAACCAGACATGGCCTTGAGGTAACCAGTTATGGCCTTGAGGTAACTAGACATTGCCTTGATGTAACAAGTCATGGCCTTAAGGTAACCAGCCATGGCCTGGAGGTAACCAGACATGACCTTGAGGTAAACATACATGGCCTTCAGGTAAGCAGACTAGGCACTGAGGTAACCATACATGGCCTAAAGGTAACCAGACAAGACCTTGGGTTAACCAGACAAGGCCTTGAAGTAACCAGACATGACCTTGAGATAACCAGAAAAGGCCTTGAGGTAACCAGACATGACTTTGAGGTTACCAGACAAGACCTTGAGTTAACCAGACATGGCCTTGATGTAACCAGACATGGCCTTAATGTAACCAGCCATGGCATTGTGGTAACCAGCAATGGCATTGTGGTAACCAAACATGCAACCAAACATGGCCTGAAGGTAACCAGACATGGCTTTGATGTAACCAGGCATGACACTGATGTAACCAGCCATGGCATTGTGGTAACCAGACATGACCTGAAGGTAACCAGGCATGGCCTTGAGGTAAACAGACTAGGCACTGAGGTAACCAGGCATGGCATTGTGGAAACCTGACATAGCCTTAAGGTAACCAGCCATTCCATTGATGTAACCAGACATGGCCTTGTGGTAACCAGGCATGGCCTTGATGTAACCAGACATGGCCTTGAAGTAACCAGACATGGCCTTGAGGTAACCAGACATTTGAGGTGACCAGACATTACCTTGATGTAACCAGACATTGCCTTGAGGTAACCAGACGTGGACTTGAGGTAACCAGACATGACCTTGAGGTAACCAGACATGGCTTTGAGGTAACCAGACAAGACCATGAGGTAACCAGACATGGCCGTGAAGTAACCTGGCATGACCTTGATGTAACCAGGCATGGCATTGTGGAAACCTGACATAGCCTTAAGGTAACCAGCCATTCCATTGATGTAACCAGACATGGCCTTGTGGTAACCAGGCATGGCCTTGATGTAACCAGGCATGGCCTTGAGTTAACCAGACTTGATCTTGTGGTAACCTAAAATGGCCTTAAGGTAACCAGACAAGGTAACAAGTCATTGCCTTAAGGTTTGCCAGCCATGGCCTTGGGGTAACCAGACATGGCCTTGAGGTAACCAGTTATGGCCTTGAGGTAACTAGACATGGCCTTGAGGTAACAAGTCATGGCCTTAAGGTAACCAACCATGGCCTTGGGGTAACCAGACATGGCCTTGAGGTAACCAGTTATGGCCTTGAGGTAACCAGACATGGCCTTGAGGTAAGCAGACTAGACACTGAGGTAAGCAGACATGGCCTAAAGGTAACCATACATGGCCTAAAGGTAACCAGACATGGCCTAAAGGTAACCAGATGTGGCCTAAAGGTAACCAGACATGGCCTTGAGGTAGCCAGACATGGCCTTGAGGTAAGCAGACTAGGCACTGAGGTAACCAGACATGGCCTAAAGGTAACCAGACATGGCCTTGAGGTACAAAATCATGGCCTTGAGGTAACAAGTCAATGCCTTGGGGTAAAATGTCATGGCCTTAAAGTAACCAGTCTACTCATTTAGGTTACAAGATATGGCCTAAAGGTAACCAGACATGACCTTGAGGTAACCAGACATGGCATTGTGGTAAGCAAACATGGCCTGAAGGTAACCAGACATGGCCTTGAGGTAACCAGACATTACCTTCAGGTAACCAGAAATGGCATTGAGTTAACCAGACATGGCCTGAAGGTAACTAGTCAAAGACTTGAGGTAACCAGGCATGGCCTTAAGGTAACCAGACATGACCTTGGAGTAACCTGAAATGGCCTTGATGTAAACAGACATGGTATTGAGGTAACCAGACATGGCGTAAAGGTAACAAGACATGGCCTTGAGGTTACCAGAAATGGTATTGAATTAACCACATTTGGCATTGTAGTAACCTGACATAGCATTGAGGTAACCAGACATTACCTTGAGGTAATCAGCCATGCCATTGAGGTAACTAGACATGGCCTTGCGGTAATCAGACATGCCATTGAGGTAGCAAGACATGGCCTAAAGGTAACCAGACATGGCATTGAGGTAACAAGAAAAGGCCTTGAGGTAACCAGACATGGCCTTGAAGTAACCAGACTTGACCTTGAGATAACCAGAAAAGGCCTTGAGGTAACCAGACATGACTTTGAGGTAACCAGACAAGACCTTGAGTTAACCAGACATGGCCTTGATGTAACCAGGCATGGCCTTAATGTAACCAGCCATGGCATTGTGGTAACCAGCCATGGCATTTTGGTAACCAAACATGCAACCAAACATGGCCTGAAGGTAACCAGACATGGCTTTGATGTAACCAGGCATGGCACTGATGCAACCAGCCATGGCATTGTGGTAAGCAGACATGGCACTGATGTAACCAGCCATTGCCTTAAGGTAACCAGACATTGCCCTGATGTAACCAGCCATGACCTTGTGGTAACCAGACATGGCATTGTGGTAACCTGACCTTACAATGAGATAACCAGACATGGCCAAAAGGTAACCAGTCATGCATTGAAGTATACAGACATGGCATTGAGGAAACCAGACATGACCGTGGGTAAACCAGCATGGCATTGAGGTAACCAGACATGGCATTGAGGTAACCAGACATGGCCTTAAGGTAACCAGACATTGCCCTGATGTAACCAGCCATGACCTTGTGGTAACCAGACATGGCATTGTGGTAACCAGACATGGCCTGAAGATAACTAGACATGGCCTTGAGATAACCAGACCTTACAATGAGATAACCAGACATGGCCAAAAGGTAACCAGTCATGCATTGAAGTAAAAAGACATGGCATTGAGGAAACCAGACATGACCGTGGGTAAACCAGCATGGCATTGAGATAACCAGACATGACATTGAGGTAACCAGACATGGCATTGTGGTAACCAGACATGGCCTTAAGGTAACCAGACATTGCCTTGATGTAACCATACATGGCCTTGATGTAAGCAGGCATGGCATTGTTGAAACCTGACATAGCCTTAAGGTAACCAGCCATTCCATTGATGTAACCAGACATGGCCTTGTGGTAACCAGGCATGGCCTTGAGTTAACCAGACTTGATCTTGTGGTAACCTAAAATGGCCTTAAGGTAACCAGACAAGGTAACAAGTCATTGCCTTAAGGTTTGCCAGCCATGGCCTTGAGGTAACCAGTTATGGCCTTGAGGTAACCATACATGGCCTTGATGTAAGCAGGCATGGCATTGTTGAAACCTGACATAGCCTTAAGGTAACCAGCCATTCCATTGATGTAACCAGACATGGCCTTGTGGTAACCAGGCATGGCCTTGATGTAACCAGACATGGCCTTAAGGTAACCAGACATTGCCCTGATGTAACCAGCCATGACCTTGTGGTAACCAGACATGGCATTGTGGTAACCAGACATGGCCTGAAGATAACTAGACATGGCCTTGAGATAACCAGACCTTACAATGAGATAACCAGACATGGCCAAAAGGTAACCAGTCATGCATTGAAGTAAAAAGACATGGCATTGAGGAAACCAGACATGACCGTGGGTAAACCAGCATGGCATTGAGATAACCAGACATGACATTGAGGTAACCAGACATGGCATTGTGGTAACCAGACATGGCCTTAAGGTAACCAGACATTGCCTTGATGTAACCATACATGGCCTTGATGTAAGCAGGCATGGCATTGTTGAAACCTGACATAGCCTTAAGGTAACCAGCCATTCCATTGATGTAACCAGACATGGCCTTGTGGTAACCAGGCATGGCCTTGATGTAACCAGACATGGCCTTGAAGTAACCAGACATGGCCTTGAGGTAACCAGACATTTGAGGTGACCAGACATTACCTTGATGTAACCAGACATTGCATTGAGGTAACCAGACGTGGACTTGAGGTAACCAGACATGACCTTGAGGTAATTAGACATGGTCTTAAGGTAACCAGACATGGCCTTGAGGTAAGCAGACTAGGCACTGAGGTAACCAGGCATAACATTGAGATAACCAAACATGGCCTTGAGGTAAAAAGTTATGGCTTTGCGGTAACCAGACTATGCAGTGAGGTAAGCAGTTATGGCCTTAAGGTAACCAGACATGGCCTTGAAGTTACCAGACATGACCTTGAGGTAACCAGACGTTGAGTTGAGGTAACCAGACATGACCTTGAGCTAACCAGACATCTGAGGTAACCAGACATTACCTTGATGTAACCAGACATTGCCTTGAGGTAAACAGACGTGGACTTGAGGTAACCAGATATGACCTTGAGGTAACCAGACATTTGAGGTAACAAGAGATTAACTTGAGGTAACCAGACATTGCCTTGATGTAACCAAACCTGGACTTGAGGTAACCAGACATGACCTTGAGGTAACTAGACGTGGACTTGAGGTAACGAGACATAGCCTTGACGTAACCAGACATGGCCTTGAGGTAACCAGACATGACCTTGAGGTAAGCAAATGTGACCTTGAGGTAACCAGACATGACCTTGAGGTAACCAGACGTTGACTTGAGGTAACCAGACATGGCATTTAGGTAACCAGACATGGCCTAAAGGTAACCAGACATGGCCTTGAGGTAACTAGACATGGCATTGAGGTAACCAGACATGACCTAAATTTAACCAGACATGGACTTAACATTACTAGGAAAGGCCTTAAAGGTAACTGTCTTAATATAACTGGATATAACCTTAATCTAATTTATTTTATCAATATATCTGGCCTTATTTAACATTTAAAAAAACTTTCAATGAAAATTACAAAGAAATAGATGAATCTTCAAGTTATATCTAAGTCATGGCTGTGAGGTAACCAGACATGGCCTTGAGGTAACGAGACATGACCTTGAGGTAAACAGATGTGGAGTTGAGGTAACCAGACATGACCTTGAGGTAGCCAGACATTGCCTTGAAGTAACTAGACGTGGACTTGAGGTATGCAGACATGACCTTGAGGTAACCAGACATAAACTTGAGGTAATGAGACATGACCTTGAGCTAACTTGACGTGGACTTGAGGTTAACTTCGGTTAACCAGACATGGCATTGAGGTAACCAGACATGGCATTATGGAAACCTGATATAGCCTTAAGGTAACCAGACATTCCATTGATGTAACCAGACATGGCCTTGTGGTAACCAGACATGGCCTTGTTGTAAACAGACATGGCCTTGAGGTAACCAGAAAAAGCTTTGAGGTAACCAGACAAGACCTTGAGGTAACCAGACATGGCCTTGATGTAACCAGGCATGGCCTTGATGTAACCAGCCATTGCATTGTGGTTACCAGACATGGCCTGAAGGTAACCAGACATGGGCTTGAGGTAACCAGACATGGCCTTGAGGTAACCAGATTTGACCTTGGGGTAATTTGAAATGGCCCTAAGGTAACAAGACAAGGTAACAAGTCATGGCCTTAAGGTTGCCTGTCATGGCCTTGGGATAACCAGTTATGGCTTGAGGTAACAAGTCATGACCTTAAGGTAACCAGACATGGCCTGGAGGTAACCAGCAATTGAGGTAACCAGACATGACATTGAGGTAACAAGACCTGCCATTGTGGTTACCAGACATGGCCTAAAGGTAACCAGACATGGCCTTAAGGTAAGAAGACATTGCATTTTGGTAACCAGGCATGGCCTTGAGGTAACCAGACAAGGACTTAAGGTAACTAGTCAGGCATTCAGGTAACCAGAAAGGGCACTGTTGTAACCAGACATGACCTTGGGTTAACCAGACATGGCCTTGAGGTAACCAGACTAGGCATTAAGGTAACCAGTGAAGGCCTTGAGGTAACCAGACATGGCCTTGAGGTAACCAGACATGACCTTGAGGTAACCAGAGGTGGACTTGAGGTAACAAGACATGACCTTGATGTAATCAGACATGGCCTTGAGGTAAGCAGACTTGGCACTGAGGTAACAAGACATGGCCTTAAGGTAACCAGGCATGGTCTTGAGGTAAGCAGACTAGGCACTGAGGTAACCAGACATGGCCTTGATGTAACCAGTCATGGCCTTGATGTAATCAGACATGGCCTTGGAGTAACTAGACATGGCCTTGAGGTAACCAGACATTACCTTGATGTAACCAGACATTGCCTTGACGTAACCAGACGTGGACTTGAGGTAACCAGACATGACCTTGAGGTAACCAGACATGGCTTTGAGGTAACCAGACAAGACCTTGAGGTAACAAGACATGGCCTTGAAGTTACCAGGCATGGCCTTGATGTAACAAGGCATGGCATTGTGGAAACCTGACATAGCCTTAAGGTAACCAGCCATTTCATTGATGTAACCAGACATGACCTTGTGGTAACCAGGCATGGTCTTGATGTAACCAGGCTTGGCCTTGATGTAACCAGCCATGGCATTGTGGTAACCAGACATGGCCTGAAGGTAAGCAGGCATGGCATTTAGGTAACCAGACATTGCCTTGAGTTAACCAGACTTGATCTTGTGGTAACCTAAAATGGCCTTAAGGTAACCAGACAAGGTAACAAGTCATGGCCTTAAGGTTTGCCAGTCATGGCTTTGGGGTAACCAGACATGGCCTTGAGGTAACCAGTTATGGCCTTGAGGTAACTAGACATGGCCTTGAGGTAACAAGTCATGGCCTTAAGGTAACCAGCCATGGCCTGAAGGTAACCAGACATGACCTTGAGGTAACCATACATGGCCTTGAGGTAAGCAGACTAGGCACTGAGGTAACCAGACATGGCCTAAAGGTAACCAGACATGGCCTTCAGGTAACCAGGCTAGGCATTGAGGAAACCAGTCATGGCCTTGAGGTAACCAGACTAAGCATTGAGTTAACCAGTCATGGCCTTAAGGTAACCAGACATGGCATTGAGGCTACCAGACTAGGCATTGAGGTAACCAGTCATGGCCTTGAGGTAACCAGACATTTGAGGTAACAAGACATGGCCTTGAGGTAACCAGGCTAGGCTTGAGGTAACCAGACATGGCCTTAAGGTAGCCAGTCATGACCTTGAGACAACCAGACATGGCATTAAGGTAACCAGTGAAGGCCTTGAGGTAACCAGACATGGGCTTGAGGTAACCAGACATGGCCTTAAGGTAGCCAGTCATGACTTTAAGGAGACCATACATGGCATTAAGGTAACCAGACATGGCCTTGACATAACCAGACTAGGCATTGAGGTAACCAGACATGGCCTCAAGGTAACCAGACTAGGCATTTAGGTAACAAGACTAGGTATTTAGGTAACCAGTCAAAGCCTTGAGGTAACCAGTCATGACCTTGAGGTAAGAAGACATTGCATTGAGGTTACCAGGCATGGCCTTGAGGTAACCAGACAAGGCCTTAAGGTAACCAGTCATGCATTGAGATAACCAGACAGGGCATTGTGGTAACCAGACATGACCTTGGGTTAACCAGACATGGCATTGAGGTAACCAGACTAGGCATTTAGGTAACAAGTCGAGGCCTTGAGGTAACCAGGCATGGCCTTGAGGTAAGCAGACATGGCCTTAAGGTAAAGAGTCAAGGCTTTCAGGGAACCAGACATGGCCTTGAAACAATCAGACATGGCCTTGAGGTAACCAGACATTTGTGGTAACCAGTCATGGCCTTAAGGTAACTAGACAAGGCCTTGAGGTAACAAGTCATAGCCTTGAGGTAACCAGTCATAGCCTTGAGGTAACCAGACATTGCCTTGAGGTAACCAGACATTTGAGTTAACCAGACAAGGCCTTAAGGTAACCAGACATGGCCTTGTGGTAAAAAATTAATGGTCCTGAGGTAACCAGTCAAGGCCTTGAGGTAACAAGTCATGGCCTTAAGGTTACCAGAGAACGCATTGAGGTAACCAGTCACGGCCTTAAGGTAAACAGATATGGCCGTGAGGTAAGAAGTCATGGCCTTAATGTTGCCAGTCATGGCCTGGAGGTAACCAGACATGACCATGATGTAACCAGACATTTGAGGTAACACAAAATGGCCTTGGGAAAACCAGACATGGCCTTGAGGTAACAAGATATTGCATTGAGGTAACCAGATATCGTCTTAAGGTAACCAGGCAAGGCATTGAGTTAACCAGACATGGCCTTGAGGTAAAAAGTTATAGCTTTGCGGTAACCAGACTACGCATTGAGGTAAGCAGTTATGGCCTTAAGGTAACCAGACATGGCCTTGAAGTAACCAGACATGATCTTGAGGTAACCAGACGTTGAGTTGAGGTAACCAGACATGACCTTGAGGTAACCAGACATCTGAGGTAACCAGACATTACCTTGATGTAACCAGACATTGCCTTGAGGTAAACAGACGTGGACTTGAGGTAACCAGACATGACCTTGAGGTAACTAGACGTGGACTTGAGGTAACGAGACATAGCCCTGACGTAACCAGACATGGCCTTGAGGTAACCAGACATGACCTTGAGGTAAGCAAATGTGACCTTGAGGTAACCAGACATGACCTTGAGGTAACCAGACGCTGACTTGAGGTAACCAGACATGGCCTTGAGGTAACCAGACATGGACTTAACATTACTAGGAAAGGCCTTAAAGGTAACTGTCTTAATATAACTGGATATAGCCTTAATCTAATTTATTGTTTCAATATATCTGGCCTTTTTTAACATTTAAAAGAACTTTCAATGAAAATTACAAAGAAAAAGATGAATCTTCAAGTTATATCTAAGTCATGGCTGTGAGGTAACCAGACATGGCCTTGAGGTAACGAGGCATGACCTTGAAGTAAACAGATGTGGAGTTGAGGTAACCAGACATGACCCTGAGGTAGCCAGACATTGCCTTGAAGTAACTAGACGTGGACTTGAGGTATCCAGACATGACCTTGAGGTAACCAGACGTAAACTTGAGGTAATGAGACATGACCTTGAGCTAACTTGACGCGGACTTGAGGTTAACTTCGGTTAACCAGACATGGCATTAAGGTAACCAGACATGGCATTGTGAAAACCTGACATAGCCTTAAGGTAACCAGACATTCCATTGATGTAACCAGACATGGCCTTGTGGTAACCAGACATGGCCTTGTTGTAAACATACATGGCCTTGAGGTAACCAGAAAAAGCTTTGAGGTAACCAGACATGACCTTGAAGTAACCAGGCATGGCCTTGATGTAACCAGGCATGGCCTTGATGTAACCAGCCATTGCATTGTGGTTACCAGACATGGCCTGAAGGTAACCAGACATGGCCTTGAGGTAACCAGACATGGCCTTGAGGTAACCAGATTTGACCTTGTGGTAATTTGAAATGGCCTTAAGGTAACAAGACAAGGTAACAAGTCTTGGCCTTAGGGCTGCCTGTCATGGCCTGGAGGTAACCAGACATGGCCTTGAGGTAACGAGTCATGGCCTTAATGTTGCCAGTCATGGCCTGGAGGTAACCAGACATGGCCTGGAGGTAACCAGACATTTGAGGTAACCAGACTTGACATTGAGGTAACAGGACCTGCCATTGTGGTTACCAGACATGGCCTAAAGGTAACCAGACATGGCCTTAAGTTAAGAAGACATTGCATTTTGGTTACCAGGCATGGCCTTGAGGTAACCAGACAAGGCCTTAAGGTAACTAGTCAGGCATTCAGGTAACCAGAAAGGGCATTGTTGTAACCAGACATGACCTTGGGTTAACCAGAATTGGCCTTGAGGTAACCAGACTAGGCATTAAGGTAACCAGTGAAGGCCTTGAGGTAACCAGACATGGACTTGAGGTAACCAGACATGACCTTGATGTAATCAGACATCGCCTTAAGGTAACCAGACATGGCCTTAAGGTAACCAGACATGGCCTTGAGGTAAGCAGACTAGGCACTGAGGTAACCAGACATGGCCTTGAGGTAAGCAGACTAAGCACTGAGGTAACCAGACATGGCCTTGATGTAACCAGTCATGGCCTTGATGTAACCAGACATGGCCTTGAAGTAAGCAGACATGGCCTTGTGGTAACCAGACATTTGAGGTAACCAGACATTACCTTGATGTACCCAGACATTGCCTTGAGGTAACCAGACGTGGACTTGAGGTAACCAGACATGACCTTGAGGTAACCAGACATGGCTTTGAGGTAACCAGACAAGACCTTGAGGTAACCAGACATGGCCTTCAAGTAACCAGGCATGGCCTTGATGTAACCGGGCATGGCATTGTTGAAACCTGACATAGCCTTAAGGTAACCAGCCATTCCTTTGATGTAACCAGACATGGCCTTGTGGTAACCAGGCATGGCCTTGATGTAACCAGACATGGCCTTGAAGTAGCCAGACATTGCTTTGAAGTAACTAGACGTGGACTTGAGGTATCCAGACATAACCTTGGGGTAACCAGACATAAACTTGAGGTAATAAGACATGACCTTGAGCTAACTTGATGTGGACTTGAGGTTAACTTCGGTTAACCAGACATGGCATTGAGGTAACCAGACATGGCATTGTGGAAACCTGATATAGCCTTAAGGTAACCAGACATTCCATTGATGTAACCAGACATGGCCTTGTGGTAACCAGACATGGCCTTGTTGTAAACAGACATGGCCTTGAGGTAACCAGAAAAAGCTTTGAGGTAACCAGACAAGACCTTGAGGTAACCAGACATGGCCTTGAAGTAACCAGGCATGGCCTTGATGTAACCAGGCATGGCCTTGATGTAACCAGGCATGGCCTTGATGTAACCAGCCATTGCATTGTGGTTACCAGACATGGCCTGAAGGTAACCAGACATGGCCTTGAGGTAACCAGACATGGCCTTGAGGTAACCAGATTTGACCTTGGGGTAATTTGAAATGGCCTTAAGGTAACAAGACAAGGTAACAAGTCATGGCCTTAAGGTTGCCTGTCATGGCCTTGGGGTAACCAGACATGGCCTTGAGGTAACCAGTTATGGATTGAGGTAACAAGTTATGGCCTTAAGGTAACCAGCCATGGCCTGGAGGTAACCAGACATGGCCTGGAGGTAACGAGACATTTGAGGTTACCAGACATGACATTGAGGTAACAAGACCTGCCATTGTGGTTACCAGACATGGCCTAAAGGTAACCAGACATGGCCTTAAGGTACAAAGACATTGCATTTTGGTAACCAGGCATGGCCTTGAGGTAACCAGACAAGGACTTAAGGTAACTAGTCAGGCATTCAGGTAACCAGAAAGGGCATTGTTGTAACCAGACATGACCTTGGGTAAACCAGACATGGCATTGAGGTAACCAGACTAGGCATTAAGGTAACCAGTGAAGACCTTGAGGTAACCAGACATGGCCTTGAGGTAACTAGACATGACCTAGAGGTAACCAGAGGTGGACTTGAGGTAACCAGACATGGCCTTGTGGTAACCAGGCATGGCCTTGATGTAACCAGGCATGGCCTTGATGTAACCAGCCATGGCATTGTGGTAACCAGACATGGCCTGAAGGTAACCAGGCATGGCATTGAGGTAACCAGACATTGCCTTGAGTTAACCAGACTTGATCTTGTGTTAATCTAAAATGGCCTTAAGGTAACCAGACAAGGTAACAAGTCATGGCCTTTAGGTTTGCCGTCATGGCCTTGGGGTAACCAGACATGGCCTTGAGGTAACCAGTTATGGCCTTGAGGTAACTAGACATTGCCTTGATGTAACAAGTCATGGCCTTAAGGTAACCAGCCATGGCCTGGAGGTAACCAGACATGACCTTGAGGTAAACATACATGGCCTTCAGGTAAGCAGACTAGGCACTGAGGTAACCATACATGGCCTAAAGGTAACCAGACAAGACCTTGGGTTAACCAGACATGGCCTTGAAGTAACCAGACATGACCTTGAGATAACCAGAAAAGGCCTTGAGGTAACCAGACATGACTTTGAGGTTACCAGACAAGACCTTGAGTTAACCAGACATGGCATTGATGTAACCAGGCATGGCCTTAATGTAACCAGCCATGGCATTGTGGTAACCAGCAATGGCATTGTGGTAACCAAACATGCAACCAAACATGGCCTGAAGGTAACCAGACATGGCTTTGATGTAACCAGGCATGACACTGATGTAACCAGCCATGGCATTGTGGTAACCAGACATGACCTGAAGGTAACCAGGCATGGCCTTGAGGTAACCAGACATGGCCTTGAGGTAACCAGGCATGGCATTGTGGAAACCTGACATAGCCTTAAGGTAATCAGCCATTCCATTGATGTAACCAGACATGGCCTTGTGGTAACCAGGCATGGCCTTGATGTAACCAGACATGGCCTTGAAGTAACCAGACATGGCCTTGAGGTAACCAGATATTTGAGGTGACCAGACATTACCTTGATGTAACCAGACATTGCCTTGAGGTAACCAGACGTGGACTTGAGGTTACCAGACATGACCTTGAGGTAACCAGACAAGACCATGAGGTAACCAGACATGGCCGTGAAGTAACCTGGCATGACCTTGATGTAACCAGGCATGGCATTGTGGAAACCTGACATAGCCTTAAGGTAACCAGCCATTCCATTGATGTAACCAGACATGGACTTGTGGTAACCAGGCATGGCCTTGATGTAACCAGGCATGGCCTTGAGTTAACCAGACTTGATCTTGTGGTAACCTAAAATGGCCTTAAGGTAACCAGACAAGGTAACAAGTCATTGCCTTAAGGTTTGCCAGCCATGGCCTTGGGGTAACCAGACATGGCCTTGAGGTAACCAGTTATGGCCTTGAGGTAACTAGACATGGCCTTGAGGTAACAAGTCATGGCCTTAAGGTAACCAACCATGGCCTTGGGGTAACCAGACATGGCCTTGAGGTAACCAGTTATGGCCTTGAGGTAACCAGACATGGCCTTGAGGTAAGCAGACTAGGCACTGAGGTAAGCAGACATGGCCTAAAGGTAACCAGACATGGCCTAAAGGTAACCAGACATGGCCTAAAGGTAACCAGATGTGGCCTAAAGGTAACCAGACATGGCCTTGAGGTAGCCAGACATGGCCTTGAGGTAAGCAGACTAGGCACTGAGGTAACCAGACATGGCCTAAAGGTAACCAGACATGGCCTTGAGGTACAAAATCATGGCCTTGAGGTAACAAGTCAATGCCTTGGGGTAAAATGTCATGGCCTTAAAGTAACCAGTCTACTCATTTAGGTTACAAGATATGGCCTAAAGGTAACCAGACATGACCTTGAGGTAACCAGACATGGCATTGTGGTAACCAAACATGGCCTGAAGGTAACCAGACATGGCCTTGAGGTAACCAGACATTACCTTCAGGTAACCAGAAATGGCATTGAGTTAACCAGACATGGCCTGAAGGTAACTAGTCAAAGCCTTGAGGTAACCAGGCATGGCCTTAAGGTAACCAGACATGACCTTGGAGTAACCTGAAATGGCCTTGATGTAAACAGACATGGTAATGAGGTAACCAGACATGGCGTAGAGGTAACAAGACATGGCCTTGAGGTTACCAGAAATGGTATTGAATTAACCACATTTGGCATTGTAGTAACCTGATATAGCATTGAGGTAACCAGACATTACCTTGAGGTAATCAGCCATGCCATTGAGGTAGCTAGACATGGCCTTGCGGTAATCAGACATGCCATTGAGGTAGCCAGACATGGCCTGAAGGTAACCAGACATGGCATTGAGGTAACAAGAAAAGGTCTTGAGGTAACCAGACATGGCTTTGAGGTTACCAGACAAGACCTTGGGTTAACCAGACATGGCCTTGAAGTAACCAGACTTGACCTTGAGATAACCAGAAAAGGCCTTGAGGTAACCAGACATGACTTTGAGGTAACCAGACAAGACCTTGAGTTAACCAGACATGGCCTTGATGTAACCAGGCATGGCCTTAATGTAACCAGCCATGGCATTGTGGTAACCAGCCATGGCATTTTGGTAACCAAACATGCAACCAAACATGGCCTGAAGGTAACCAGACATGGCTTTGATGTAACCAGGCATGGCACTGATGCAACCAGCCATGGCATTGTGGTAAGCAGACATGGCACTGATGTAACCAGCCATTGCCTTAAGGTAACCAGACATTGCCCTGATGTAACCAGCCATGACCTTGTGGTAACCAGACATGGCATTGTGGTAACCTGACCTTACAATGAGATAACCAGACATGGCCAAAAGGTAACCAGTCATGCATTGAAGTATACAGACATGGCATTGAGGAAACCAGACATGACCGTGGGTAAACCAGCATGGCATTGAGGTAACCATACATGGCATTGAGGTAACCAGACATGGCCTTAAGGTAACCAGACATTGCCCTGATGTAACCAGCCATGACCTTGTGGTAACCAGACATGGCATTGTGGTAACCAGACATGGCCTGAAGATAACTAGACATGGCCTTGAGATAACCAGACCTTACAATGAGATAACCAGACATGGCCAAAAGGTAACCAGTCATGCATTGAAGTAAACAGACATGGCATTGAGGAAACCAGACATGACCGTGGGTAAACCAGCATGGCATTGAGATAACCAGACATGACATTGAGGTAACCAGACACGGCATTGTGGTAACCAGACATGGCCTTAAGGTAACCAGACATTGCCTTGATGTAACCATACATGGCCTTGATGTAAGCAGGCATGGCATTGTTGAAACCTGACATAGCCTTAAGGTAACCAGCCATTCCATTGATGTAACCAGACATGGCCTTGTGGTAACCAGGCATGGCCTTGATGTAACCAGACATGGCCTTGAAGTAACCAGACATGGCCTTGAGGTAACCAGACATTTGAGGTGACCAGACATTACCTTGATGTAACCAGACATTGCATTGAGGTAACCAGACGTGGACTTGAGGTAACCAGACATGACCTTGAGGTAATTAGACATGGTCTTAAGGTAACCAGACATGGCCTTGAGGTAAGCAGACTAGGCACTGAGGTAACCAGGCATAACATTGAGATAACCAGACATGGCCTTGAGGTAAAAAGTTATGGCTTTGCGGTAACCAGACTACGCAGTGAGGTAAGCAGTTATGGCCTTAAGGTAACCAGACATGGCCTTGAAGTAACCAGACATGACCTTGAGGTAACCAGACGTTGAGTTGAGGTAACCAGACATGACCTTGAGCTAACCAGACATCTGAGGTAACCAGACATTACCTTGATGTAACCAGACATTGCCTTGAGGTAAACAGACGTGGACTTGAGGTAACCAGATATGACCTTGAGGTAACCAGACATTTGAGGTAACAAGAGATTAACTTGAGGTAACCAGACATTGCCTTGATGTAACCAAACCTGGACTTGAGGTAACCAGACATGACCTTGAGGTAACTAGACGTGGACTTGAGGTAACGAGACATAGCCTTGACGTAACCAGACATGGCCTTGAGGTAACCAGACATGACCTTGAGGTAAGCAAATGTGACCTTGAGGTAACCAGACATGACCTTGAGGTAACCAGACGTTGACTTGAGGTAACCAGACATGGCATTAAGGTAACCAGACATGGCCTAAAGGTAACCAGACATGGCCTTGAGGTAACTAGACATGGCATTGAGGTAACCAGACATGACCTAAATTTAACCAGACATGGACTTAACATTACTAGGATAGGCCTTAAAGGTAACTGTCTTAATATAACTGGATATAACCTTAATCTAATTTATTTTATCAATATATCTGGCCTTATTTAACATTTAAAAGAACTTTCAATGAAAATTACAAAGAAAAAGATGAATCTTCAAGTCAGATCTAAGTCATGGCCGTGAGGTAACCAGACATGGCCTTGAGGTAAACAGATGTGGAGTTGAGGTAACCAGACATGACCTTGAGGTAGCCAGACATTGCCTTGAAGTAACTAGACGTGGACTTGAGGTATGCAGACATGACCTTGAGGTAACCAGACATGAACTTGAGGTAATGAGACATGACCTTGAGCTAACTTGACGTGGACTTGAGGTTAACTTCGGTTAACCAGACATGGCATTGAGGTAACCAGACATGGCATTATGGAAACCTGATATAGCCTTAAGGGAACCAGACATTCCATTGATGTAACCAGACATGGCCTTGTGGTAACCAGACATGGCCTTGTTGTAAACATACATGGCCTTGAGGTAACCAGAAAAAGCTTTGAGGTAACCAGACAAGACCTTGAGGTAACCAGACATGGCCTTGAAGTAACCAGGCATGGCCTTGATGTAACCAGGCATGGCCTTGACGTAACCAGGCATGGCCTTGATGTAACCAGCCATTGCATTGTGGTTACCAGACATGGCCTGAAGGTAACCAGACATGGGCTTGAGGTAACCAGACATGGCCTTGAGGTAACCAGATTTGACCTTGGGGTAATTTGAAATGGCCCTAAGGTAACAAGACAAGGTAACAAGTCATGGCCTTAAGGTTGCCTGTCATGGCCTTGGGATAACCAGTTATGGCTTGAGGTAACAAGTCATGACCTTAAGGTAACCAGACATGGCCTGGAGGTAACCAGCAATTGAGGTAACCAGACATGACATTGAGGTAACAAGACCTGCCATTGTGGTTACCAGACATGGCCTAAAGGTAACCAGACATGGCCTTAAGGTAAGAAGACATTGCATTTTGGTAACCAGGCATGGCCTTGAGGTAACCAGACAAGGACTTAAGGTAACTAGTCAGGCATTCAGGTAACCAGAAAGGGCACTGTTGTAACCAGACATGACCTTGGGTTAACCAGACATAGCCTTGAGGTAACCAGACTAGGCATTAAGGTAACCAGTGAAGGCCTTGAGGTAACCAGACATGGCCTTGAGGTAACCAGACATGACCTTGAGGTAACCAGAGGTGGACTTGATGTAACAAGACATGACCTTGATGTAATCAGACATGGCCTTGAGGTAAGCAGACTTGGCACTGAGGTAACAAGACATGGCCTTAAGGTAACCAGGCATGGTCTTGAGGTAAGCAGACTAGGCACTGAGGTAACCAGACATGGCCTTGATGTAACCAGTCATGGCCTTGATGTAATCAGACATGGCCTTGGAGTAACTAGACATGGCCTTGAGGTAACCAGACATTACCTTGATGTAACCAGACATTGCCTTGACGTAACCAGACGTGGACTTGAGGTAACCAGACATGACCTTGAGGTAACCAGACATGGCTTTGAGGTAACCAGACAAGACCTTGAGGTAACAAGACATGGCCTTGAAGTTACCAGGCATGGCCTTGATGTAACAAGGCATGGCATTGTGGAAACCAG
The DNA here is from genome assembly GCA_007844125.1 of Sinonovacula constricta. Taxonomy (NCBI): domain Eukaryota; kingdom Metazoa; phylum Mollusca; class Bivalvia; order Cardiida; family Solecurtidae; genus Sinonovacula; species Sinonovacula constricta. The sequence continues at coordinate 41,561,143 of CM017572.1, read as the reverse complement.
ACATAGCCTTAAGGTAACCAGCCATTTCATTGATGTAACCAGACATGACCTTGTGGTAACCAGGCATGGTCTTGATGTAACCAGGCTTGGCCTTGATGTAACCAGCCATGGCATTGTGGTAACCAGACATGGCCTGAAGGTAACCAGGCATGGCATTTAGGTAACCAGACATTGCCTTGAGTTAACCAGACTTGATCTTGTGGTAACCTAAAATGGCCTTAAGGTAACCAGACAAGGTAACAAGTCATGGCCTTAAGGTTTGCCAGTCATGGCTTTGGGGTAACCAGACATGGCCTTGAGGTAACCAGTTATGGCCTTGAGGTAACTAGACATGGCCTTGAGGTAACAAGTCATGGCCTTAAGGTAACCAGCCATGGCCTGAAGGTAACCAGACATGACCTTGAGGTAACCATACATGGCCTTGAGGTAAGCAGACTAGGCACTGAGGTAACCAGACATGGCCTAAAGGTAACCAGACATGGCCTTGAGGTTGTCAGACATGGCCTTGCGGTAAGCAAACTAGGCACTAAGGTAACCAGACATGGCCTAAAGGTAACCAGACATGGCCTTGAGGTACAAAATCATGGCCTTGAGGTAACAAGTCAATGCCTTGGGGTAAAATGTCATGGCCTTAAAGTAACCAGTCTACGCATTTAGGTAACAAGATATGGCCTAATGGTAACCAGACATGACCTTGAGGTAACCAGACATGGCATTGTGGTAACCAAACATGGCCTGAAAGTAACCAGACATGGCCTTGAGGTAACCAGACATTACCTTCAGGTAACCAGAAATGGCATTAAGTTAACCAGACATGGCCTTAAGGTAACCAGACATGACCTTGGAGTAACCTGAAATAGCCTTGATGTAAACAGACATGGTATTGAGGTAACCAGACATGGCCTAAAGGTAACAAGACATAGCCTTGAGGTAACCAGAAATGGTATTGAATTAACCACATTTGGCATTGAAGTAACCTGATATAGCATTGAGGTAACCAGACATTACCTTGAGGTAATCAGCCATGCCATTGAGGTAACTAGACATGGCCTTGCGGTAATCAGACATGCCATTGAGGTAACCAGACATGGCCTGAAGGTAACCAGACATGGCATTGAGGTAACCAGACATGGCTTTGAGGTAACCAGACAAGACCTTGGATTAACCAGACATGGCCTTGAAGTAACCAGACTTGACCTTGAGATAACCAGAAAAGGCCTTGAGGTAACCAGACATGACTTTGAGGTAACCAGACAAGACCTTGAGTTAACCAGACATGGCCTTGATGTAACCAGGCATGGCCTTAATGTAACCAGCCATGGCATTGTGGTAACCAGCCATGGCATTTTGGTAACCAAACATGCAACCAAACATGGCATGAAGGTAACCAGACATGGCTTTGATGTAACCAGGCATGGCACTGATGTAACCAGCCATGGCATTGTGGTAACCAGACATGGCACTGATGTAACCAGCCATGGCCTTAAGGTAACCAGACATTGCCCTGATAGTAACCAGCCATGACCTTGTGGTAACCAGACATGGCATTGTGGTAACCAGACCTTACAATGAGATAACCAGACATGGCCAAAAGGTAACCAGTCATGCATTGAAGTAAACAGACATGGCATTGAGGAAACCAGACATGACCGTGGGTAAACCAGCATTGCATTGAGGTAACCAGACATGGCATTGAGGTAACCAGACATGGCCTTAAGGTAACCAGACATTGCCCTGATGTAACCAGCCATGACCTTGTGGTAACCAGACATGGCATTGTGGTAACCAGACATGGCCTGAAGATAACTAGACATGGCCTTGAGATAACCAGACCTTACAATGAGATAAACAGACATGGCCAAAAGGTAACCAGTCATGCATTGAAGTAAACCGACATGGCATTGAGGAAACCAGACATGACCGTGGGTAAACCAGCATGGCATTGAGGTAACCAGACATGGCATTGAGGTAACCAGACATGGCCTTAAGGTAACCAGACATTGCCTTGATGTAACCAGACATGGCCTTGTGGTAAACAGACATGGCCTTGTGGTAACCAGACATGGCCTGAAGATAACCAGACATGGCCTTGAGGTAACCAGGCTTGGCCATGAGATAACCAGACATGGCCTTAAGGTAACCAGACATGGCCTTGTGGTAACCAGACAAGGCCTTGAGATAACCAGACAAGGCCTTGAGGTACCAGGCTTGGCCTTGTGGTAACCAGACAAGGCCTTGAGGTAACCAGGCTTGGCCTTGTGGTAACCAGACAAGGCCTTGAGGTAACCAGGCTTGGCCATGAGATAACCAGACATTGCCTTGATATAACCAGACATGGCCTTGATGTAACCAGACATGGCCTTGATGTAACCAGCCATGGCCTTAAGGTAACCAGACATGGCCTTGAGGTAACCAGACAAGGCCTTGAGGTAACCAGACAAGTCCTTGAGGTAACCAGGCTTGGCCATGAGATAACCAGACATTGCTATGAAGTAACCAGACATGACCTTGTGGTAACCAGACATGACCTTGAGGTAACTAGACATGGACTTGAGGTAAAGAGACATGGCATTTAGGTAACCAGACATGGCCTTGAGGTAACCAGACATGGCATTGTGGTAACCAGACATGGCCTTGAGGTAAGCAGACATGGCATTGTGGTAACTAGACATGGCATTGTGGTAACCAGACAGGGCCTTGAGGTAAGCAGACATGGCATTGTGGTAACTAGACATGGCCTTGTGGTAACCAGACATGGCCTTGAGGTAACCAGACATGGCATTGTGGTAACCAGACATGGCCTTGAGGTAACCAGACATGGCATTGTGGTAACCAGACATGGCCTTGAGGTAACCAGACATGGCATTGTGGTAACCAGACATGGTCTTAAGGTAACCAGACATTGCCTTGATGTAACCAGACAAGGTCTTGAAGTAACCAGACAAGGTCTTGAGGTAACCAGGCTTGGCCGTGAGATAACCAGACATTGCGATGATGTAACCAGACATGACCTTGAGGTAACCAGACATGACCTTGAGGTAACTAGACATGGACTTGAGGTAACCAGATATGACCTTGAGGTAACCAGACATGGCCCAAAGGTAACTAGACATGGCCTTGAGGTAACCAGACATGGACTTTACATTACTAGGAAAGGCCTTAAAGGTAACTGTCTTAATATAACTGGATACAGCCTTAATGTAATTTATTTTTTCAATATATCTGGCCTTATTTAACATTTAAAATAACTTTCAATGAAAATTACAAAGAAAAAGATGAATCTTCAAGTCATATCTAAGTTGTTGTTTTTTTTAGCTAATAATAATTTAACCTCAATTTAAACTTGTTAAATTAAACAACTGTTTAAGTAAAATGACTAAACCCTTTTTTTTAAATTGATGGTTTTCAAATTTAGTTTTAAATAATCTAATTACTGTTGAATAAGATCATATTTTTCTTTTTAAGTTTATTTTAAATTTATTCTTAAACTTTGAAAATGTCAAAGATTAAACATGAAATTAAATTTCTTTTAGTTTCTTTTATGAAAAAGATTTAATCTTACAACTTGATTGATTTCAAATTTATTAACAGGAAATATAGTTAAAAATAATCTTAAAATAATCTCATTATGTTTAATGAAATTGTCTTGTAAAGGAAAAAACTTAGTTTTAGTTTTTGTTGATTTAACATTAATTAAAATCTCGATTTATATTTCAAAAACTTCCAATTGAAGTTTTTTTTTTATTGTTTTTTTTTTAAACCAATATATTTTCAGAGAAAAACATTAACATAAATTTCTGCTAGAGTAAAAGTTTACATTCATTATAAATTTTGAGTTGAAATGTAATATTTGGCTTTTAAAAGCGCTTTCACCAAATTTTCTTTGAAATAATCATCTATCCTAAAACTAAATCATTAAATGTAAATTAGGTCTAGTGTGTTAAATGACTTCAGATTTGTTATCGAAGTTAATTCCATTTTAATTTTATTTCATGTAATGTCTTCAAAGGGTATTTCTCATATCAACATCATCATGGATAAGAACAAGATAAAGATGAGCATATATATATATAACTGTACAACAATTTTAAAATGTTTGATAATAAAAAAATAAAATCTGATTTTCATTTTTATAAATACTGAATGGCCTATGAGTTTTTATTTATGTATGAGAAATACACTTTCAAGAACATAAAGGAGAAAAAATCAACAAAATCCAGCAGGGTTTTATGTTTTAATATATAAGTAACAATGATATGTTGGCAAATATGTCAGTGTGTATGTCAGTATGAAAGTATGTATGTCAGTATGTAAGTATGTATGTCAGTATGTATGACAGTAGGTATGTTGTATGTATGTAGGTATGTGTGTGTGTGTGTCTGTGTATGTATGTAGGTATGTGTGTGTGTGTGTGTATGTATGTATGTATGTATGTGTGTGTGTTTATGTGTGTGTGTGTGTATGTATGTGTGTATGTATGTGTGTGTGTGTGTGTGTATGTATGTATGTGTGTGTGTTTATGTATGTGTGTTTATGTATGTGTGTTTGTGTGTGTGTGTGTATGTATGTGTGTGTGTTTATGTATGTGTGTGTTTATGTATGTGTGTGTGTGTGTATGTATGTGTGTGTATGTGTATGTATGTATGTGTGTGTGTTTATGTATGTGTGTTTGTGTGTGTGTGTTTGTGTGTGTGTGTGTATATAAATGAAAGGTATGTATGTATGTGTGTGTGTGTGTATGTATGTATGTGTGTGTGTTTATGTATGTGTGTTTATGTATGTGTGTGTGTGTGTGTGTGTGTGTGTATAAATGAAAGGTATGTATGTAAATCTTAACAAAAATTAGGTAACAAAAATAAGGTAACAAATATAAGAAAAAGTAAATAAAGAAAGAAGAAAAATATAGAAGGAAAATGAAAAATGAAAATGAAGTATGAAAATGAAAAAAAAAATCCTTGCTCGTCCTTGCCACCACCAACGCCCAGCCTACACCAGCCCAATGCCCTAACCCTTAACCACCTCGCCGGTATTCTCCTTTCCCCAATGCAGAACTGGCACTACAGTTTGACCCTCAACTTTGTCCAGGCCCTTCCTCCAGACACCCCCCACTGGAGGCAACCCCTATGGACCTTCTTGTACCAACTTGTTCTCACATGTAAACTTCTGAGATCATAGTGGGAGATAACATAATACCAAACTGACACAAAACAGACCCTTGAATGTAAATAAAGTGTGGTAAAATCGTCTGTTTAAGCTTTATGTCCTGTTTAGGTGTGATGACAAATGATGACATGATTTACAAGTAAATCTAGCATTCGAAAGTCTAACCGACAGGATTTTATATTGTTGGTACTTAAATTCCTTGCCCACGAATTCCATGAAATTAAATGCCCCATTAAATAAAATGCTTTCACAGTATTTCGGATGAGTATAACAGTTGCTGCCATCATGCCAAACATTTACATTATTGGTACATGGTACGTGGTACATGGTACAAAATAGTGACATTCAAATCCTTAATCTGTAAACTGTATTTTCGTTCTATAATTAAGTAACTTACAAAAGGCTAACAAATGGACAATATTTTATTAAATATGTATTTCTAAATAAAATGACTTAGACACAAATAAATGGAAACAATCCTAACATGTCACCTCATGAAAATTGGTGTTTTTATAACAACATGGTGTAAGTAATTTAAATATATCTACATGATGTTGTTTAACTACTTAAAGAAATACCACTATCATTTTAATATCAAAACATAATATAGTCAAGACTCAACTGTGATGGCTAACAGTAAACTAAAATTAAACATTTTTGAATGGACATCTGTTTTTTTACCTGTTTAGTTTGTTAATTTGCAAAAAAAGGACATTTAAATGTTTTTTATGAGTAGGCTATAACTTTTTTTTTCTTTAAAGTAAAATCTAAAAAATAATTTTAAAATGCACAAGTGATGTTACTTCCAAACAAATGCTCTGGCAGCTTCTATGGTAACAGTTGATTATCATGTTTTTTATTGAGTAGGCTATTATAGTTTTAAAGTTTTGCTTACTTTTTTCTTTAAAGTAAAATGTAAAAAAAATAATTAAAAAAAAATGCACAAGTGATTATGTTTCTTCCACAACAAAGGCCTGCTTCAGGTAACTCTTAAAACAGTTATGATCATAAAGCAAAAAAAGTATTAAATATTATAGAAATTGCAAGTATGTGTTGGGTTGTCAATGTATGAATGGAAAATATTTAAAGGAAAAAAAAGCTCGAGAATGCAAGAAAAAGTTGTGGACTCACTCAAACTTTAATAAGTTTGCTTACAAAAGTTGCCAAAAACACTTGTGTTAACATACCAAAACTGGTATCTATTATCTAAACACATGGCATTGTCTTTTGTTGCCTGTCACTTGCCGGCTTGCTTATAGAACCAAGCATTATAATTTTAGACAAAATAATTCTTACACAGAATAAGAATATGTGTACGATCAATGATTTTTTTTAAGGAATTTGTCCTCATTTTTTAATCTAAATTGAAGTTATTAAAAAGAACTTGAAAGTACACTGGATTTAACAATTTAAACCAAGACTTAGTAAAAACAACTTGGACTAGACTTAAAAGGCATGGACTCACCTAAAAAGGCTTGGACTCAACTTAAAAGGCTTGAACTCAACTAAACTTGAAATGCTTGGACTCGAATGGTTAGATTCAAGGTAAAATGCTCAAATTCAATTCAAAAGGCTCAGAATCAGCTTGAAGGACTCGGGCTCAATTTAAAATTCCTGGACCAAATATAACAGACAAATTGTCTTGAAATACGCGAACTTAATCTGACAGACTGAAAACTATTTGACCAGTGCAGATTAACCAAGTGATTTTTTGTTTTAAGTTCGTTTTTGTTTTCTTGAATTTTTATTTGTAACAAGATGTCACTTTGTTTGTTTATTGGGTTTATCGTCCCACCAACAGTATTTCAGTTATCTGGAGACGGTGTCCACTTGAAGCAGATATAGTGCTGCCTTCACTGTGTATAGCATGCCGTGAACACCTGGCATGATACCACACCCAGTCATTATCCTGACACTGGGCCAACCAGTCGTGGAACTACCCTTATATTTGCTTAAGCGTTAGCAAGGGAGCTATACAACTACCATTTTTTACGACTTTGGTATGTCGCAGCCCGGGATCGAACCCGGGGCCTCCCGTACCTGGAGCCGATGCTCTACCAGGTCCGGTTGATGTCACTTTGTCAATAGTTGTAAGTAAAATTCATTAACATCCTTGACATGTTAATGCTTTGTTTCACCAGACTGAAGTTCCTGTGCATAAAAACTAAATTTGACCTATTTTTCCTTCACTTTTCACACTTGCATTGGAGAGATGGACTTTGCTTTAAGTTGATAGACTTTGCTGTACCTTGTCAGTCTCAAACATCGCCTGGCCGATTCAGACTTAATCTGTTTGTTTATTGGGTTTATCATCCCACCAACAGTATTTCAGTTATCTGGAGACGGTGTCCACTTGAAGCAGTTATAGTGCTGCTTCACTGTGTATAGCATGCCGTGAACACCTGGCATGGTACCACACCCAGTCACATTATCCTGACACCGGGCCAACCAGTCATGGAACTACCCTTATATTTGCTTGAGCATTAGCAAGGGAGCTATACCACTACCATTTTTAACGACTTTGGTATGTCGCGGCCCAGGATCGAACCCGGGGCCGATTCAGTCTTAATCTGTCAAATCTGGACGTAACACCTTGTGTAAGCTGACAGACTTGATCTTAACTTTAAAATAAACTTAACTTTAAAAATTTAGATTTAATCTGACGTATCTAAATTGACAGTCTCAGCATCAACTTATAGACTAACTCTCAACTTGACCTAGACTAACTTGAACAAGACCTAACTTAAGGTAAGTATGCATTTAACTACAATTTAACTACAATTGGATTGGATGTTCAGATGCACTTGACTTGGACTCAAACTTAACGTGGACTTGAAGCTTGCAAAGGATTTATATTAATCCAGCAAAGCTTATCAGTTAAACAACAACACTTGTACTATTCAGCATTGGCATGGTGCTACATTCTTTTAGTGGTTTTTGATGTTGTTTCATCATATTTTACAACTTTAAAGTTGCCATTTCATGTTCTTTTATGTTATCTTATGTACTAAAGTGTTTTCAATGGCTTCATTTGGCCAGACTGTAGTGCATGTGCATAGACCCTGCTGCACCTGTTAAATGTTAACTGCTGAATTTATGAAATTTAATCAAAGTGTTTGTTGTTTCTTTTCAAAAACATATTGACCCAACTGTGTGTCTGACCAGTTGAAGTTTAACGTGGGTAGACTGCAGTGATTGGACAAGACCATTTTTTTGCACTTTTTTCAAAGCTGCAGCTATGTAATGAAACAAATATTGGTAATTTACTAACCATTCTATATTTTTGCTTTTGCAATGAGGCCGGATGTAATCCATTGGTGATAAGCACCACTAGACTGCTGAGGCCTTAACATGTTTTGATAGAAATTAGCAAAAAATACAAATGAACCAAGTGCTTATTTGCCAAAATGTTCATCGACACAAACCTTTTTCTTCTTTGTGTCTTACTTTAATGATCAGGAAATGTGTTTCAACTTTAATGACCCAATGTGACATATTGGTGGGGAAAAAATTACACCAATTTAATGTTTAAGCCTGGACAAAAAATGATTTGAGTTTTGAATTAACTCTTAACCTGCTATGCACAATTAATTAAATTTAAGCACAAAGTGTATTTCAAGATCATCTGGCTCCAAAGTGGAACTGTATAATCATTGTTCAGTTCACTGGACATTCTCCAGCAATATGTCCTGTTACCTTTGCATTAGAAATTTAGCAAATAATCAAGACATTTTGTACAACAAAGAAATAGCAGAAGCAGGTTAAGTGTTGAATTTGTGGGAACAATTTACAAAAAAATCAATTGTCTTTGTTTTTATAAACACACATACTGATCCAATAAGGCTGGATGCACTCTTGTGATGACTAGCACCATGAGAGTGCGAGACTCCATTAGGAGTATACATATAATTACACTTTTGAATGCACTTTTCCAAAGATAGTTAAAAGGTTCAAATGTACCAATGCTTATTTGACAAAGTTTTCAATTACCAGTATCATTTGCAGCATAACAAAATTATAACCAAGTACATGTGCTATTGTAGGTCATAATGATAATCACTGCAGAATATTAATAGATTCATATATTTTAACTTTCATTTGTGAAGGACCCAGACTGAGCTTCCAAAGCTTTAACAGCTAAGCATGTTGCTTAAGACATTGAAATTGCAATAAGTGTTGTATGTAGCTATCCATGCCAAGCTGTTTTAAAAGAGCAGATTTCTTTTACTCTGCATTTGGCCTTATAGTTGAGACCAACTTTGTTGTTGCAGTTTGTTCTTCAATTAAAACAACTGAATCAAATTATTTCAGTTTATAGAATTGTAAAGCTCTACAGTCAATGGAATGGCAAGCAGTCCTTGGAATAGTCAGCAAATGCTGCAGTCCATAGAGAAGTTTGTGCCCAGAAAAGCCTAACTGGAAATCATGTTTTCCATTTAAAAATGTAGCATTTAGCATGGTTAAGCATAGAATGAGCAGGCTTAGGCAAATAATAATTATCCAGTTCAGTCAGATCCCCCTGGGAGCTGTCTGATCAGGATCTGCATTATTTGCGGCTGAATTTCTAGCATTACACCAACTTTGGATGCCATTGTTGGCATTAAGTTTTTACTTTTAATTTCCAAAGTGTCTGCTTGAGGAAATAATTAAATCCAGATCTGGCAGCCCTTGCAGACTGCTGTGTGAACAGCATCTACACAATTTTCTGTTAATGAGTCTAGCATTAGGTCATTACATTGCTGATGCTGGCACTTTTATTTAACTTCCAAGAGTTAAGCAAAGACTATTTTCAGTAACTTTAACCTCCAAGTTTCTCTAAATTAGGAATTGATCAGGCTAAAGCAAATTGTGTAGATCCAAATCAGACGGCTGTATTTAGGTGCTGTGTGATAAGGTGTTTTACCATTTGCTATTATCTTAAATAGTCTTCATTTGCATTCATGTTTTACTTTTAAGCCTGCTATGCACAAAATTACGATTAGGCAAATCAGTGTAGTTCTAGATTCAGGAGAAAGCTTTTTGATCAGGATCTGCGCTGTGGCAGCAAAGGATCCAGCTTTATGTCAAACTAAATGTCCAGGTTGTAGCCTACAAAGCAGGAATTGAGGATTACAGATAGGATTAGCCGGCATTTTTACCGATACTGTGCAGCGACATTTCTATCATTATAGCACAGGGCACTTATGAGGTGCCCAGGGACTGAACCCGGCCGGTCCGTTATACTGACACAGACTAGTCAGGCATAATGCTTTCCCCTTAGCCCCGAGCTTTAGGAGGGAAGCCACTACTACCAACTTTAAAGTCTTTGGTTTGACCCGTCCGGGGTTTGAACCCACGACCTCCCGATCTGCAAGCCGATGCTCTACCACCTGAGCTATTGCGGCCGGTGCAGGCATTGATACATCTCCAGCAAACAGTGTAGATCCAGATGAGCCAGTTCCAGTCGTTTGCCATCTGATTGGAATCAACACAATTAGCTTCAGAGTCTCAAGCAATAGGATTATCTTTGGACATAGTTTGTTTGCATTTAAGTTAAACCAAAAAACAGGCTTAAGCAAATGGTGTAGATCAGGATCTGCATTATTTGCTCCCTCTGCTAAGCAAGTCTACTTAGATTTGGGTATATTTTTAATCAGCCTTAAGCAAATAGTTTAGATTCAGATCAGCTTTCTCCTCCTAGAAGCTGTCTGATCAGGATCTTCACTTTTTGCTCCACAGTCTGAGTCTATTATGTATTCAGCTTTTCATGTTGTTTGCCAATAAAGGAAATGTTAAGACAATGGAGCTAGCAACTTAAATGTGCCACTTCTTTGTACTGCAAACACGTGAGCCATCTCAATTTAAAAAAAACATTAATCTTAGGATAAGCAAAACTTTGAGTCCAAGCCTTTTTAGGTGAGTACCTTTAATCGAGAAATTTAAAAAGAAGTTGATCTCAATTTTTCATCAAGAAACCTAACTTGACCTCAATTTTTCAGCAAGAAACCTAACTGATCTCAATTTTTCATCAAGAAACCTAACTGACCTCAATTTTTCATCAAGAAACCTAACTGATCTCAATTTTTCAGCAAGAAACCTAACTGACCTCAATTTTTCATCAAGAAACCTAACTGATCTCAATTTTTCAGCAAGAAACCTAACTGATCAATTTTTCAGCAAGAAACCTAACTGATCTCAATTTTTCAGCAAGAAACCTAACTGATCAATTTTTCAGCAAGAAACCTAACTGATCTCAATTTTTCAGCAAGAAACCTAACTGATCAATTTTTCAGCAAGAAACCTAACTGATCTTAATTTTTCAGCAAGAAACCTACTTGATCTCAATTTTTCAGCAAGAAACCTAACTGATCTCAATTTTTCAGCAAGAAACCTAACTAATCTCAATTTTTCATCAAGAAACCTAACTGATCTCAATTTTTCATCAAGAAACCTGATCTCAATTTTTCAGCAAGAAACCTAACTGATCTCAATTTTTCAGCAAGAAACCTGGTACTTGTATGGTGGCTCCTCAAAAGGCAAGCATGTGAGTCCGATTGTTTACAAATCTCCCAAACCTTTGACAAGTTTTCAGCCTGATAATCAAGTCCATTTCTTCTACATCCAGTATGACAATTACCATATAACTAGCAATTTGCTAAACTTTCAGTCAGTTTTTTGACAATCCATCAATTAGCTCATCTTTGACCTTACACAGAACTTTCAGCAAGCCATCTGTTTCCGTCATGTAATACTCTTGTCAAAACAAACTAAAATTGTGTCTATAGACCATCTCCCAAGCCTTTGTAAAGTTTGGAGCCAAGCCATTTCCTTTAAGATTTGAACTTAACACTAGCCTTTGTGACAGTGACCAGAATATTAAACCAACAGTCTGCTTATTAATCCTGCAACCACTTTTGCAGAGCTGTTAAAATTTTGGACAATCCACCAGTTTTTAATTAACAGACCAGGCAACAAGATGGTCCTTTTCTGCAAGGGACCTTCAAGTATAACAGTGACGTTTAAGAAAGCAATTGAGTTCTTGCCTATAAAATTTTGTCTTAAAGAAATCTAGAAAATGTGTCATAAGATACAAACGCTCTTGCCTTGATATAAAATATCTAAAGAATGGTCATATCTCTGCCAAATATTATAGGAAAGTACAGTAACCAAAAGGAAAGCTGACCAGTGTTTCAAAATCATACTAAAAACTAATAAAATTAATCTGCTGAAAACTAAAAATCAACTTCCAAACGTATGGATAGATGGAAGCACAGTTGAGCATAGAAAGTAATTACTAATGGAAAAAGTGAATACAGTTGTAACTGACCTAACAAGGTTTAACTATTTCAACAATTGTTCTAATCCTTTTAGTTCTACAAATGGGACTTTTACTGAGGACTAAGGAAATAAGTTTTTCTAAGAATTCAGGAACATTATGAAAATGCCTTTTTATACCTTTCTCTTTTAATTTAAAAAATAGTCCTAACTCTTAGCCTACTAAGTTTGAATATAGAGTGTCATATGAATATTTAAAGATCACACAAAGTGCATAAAAGGTTATGCAACAGATACTGATCAAGGTAAAGTAACAAAAAATAGATTTTCCTGACAAGCAAGTAACAAGGAATCATCCTTGATACAGAAATTAAGGGTGCTTTACTTTGGTATGGGTACCACAAGCATGGAAGTACTATTCATTTTGGCATATATTCTGTGTTCAATTAATAGTCATTATGCTGTTTCTAGTTCTTTACAATTTGACTTATACTATAAAAACATTAAAATTACAAAAATATATGCAATATAATTATAGTCAGTTTCAAGTTATTTAACTGTAATCAATTAAAAAATCGGTTGTTAACATAGTATATGATAAAAGTTAATCATTCTATTGATTAGTATTTCAACACATACTTTAGTTATGGTCAGATCCATGACCTTAGTTTGACACAGTAAACATACTTCTTAAATTTGTTCCATCGTCCTTAACATAGTAAATGATGACAAATAACACGACTGATTAAGTATCAGCCTGCAAGTAAATTTTTTTTTTGCATATAGACTTTCAATTTGTAAGATTCATGAGGTGACAGTTCTTAGAGGCATTTTAGACACAGTCCATTCTTTGATAAAAATAGCAAAACTTTGTCAAATACTAATAAATAAAGGTTTTATAAATATCCCCTGATCACTACACCATATGTGATCATGTTGTCCCATTAAACCGAAAGTGTCCTAATGCTTTACAAGCTAATTTAGCTAATTTTTAAACGCCCCAAACAAAGCACAATTTCAAATTCTCGTGTGCAGTTACATGTAATGTGTATGTACCAGTCATAAACAGTTTTCCGATTGGCTAAAGAGTGATGCATTACTTCAGTATCTTAATGCGTCATTGTACATACACTCAAACTGTGTCCAGACCACTTCTTCCTCTCTCCAAAAAATACGAACATGTACTAATCAGTGTACATTTGAACATAGAAGATTTCGCAGTTTTAACTAGCATTTAACTGCCATTAGTTACAATACAAAATATTCATTCCCATTGTACATATCTGTTGACTTAACAAGTCATTTTTCTTTATACCTGGTGACAATTATGTGCATCTTGAATGCATTATAATTCCATTTCTACTTAGTACAGTATTTATACTATAAATAGCATTTCTTAAATACCCAGACTTGGGTAGTTACATTATTGCGAGTACAATTAATATATCAAAATCATACTGATCTAAATAAATATGTGTAGACTAAAAAGAAGTATCATTCAAAAACAAACACTCTTAAATCATGTACCATGTACCTTACCTTTTATATTATTGTGCTTGTATCATATCACATTCATATTCAACATTTATTTGAAGATGATTTTACAACTTTTCCATGTACAAGACTATACATCTTCAATCTTCAATAAACAAAGTAAATACAATCTACATGAGGCCATTTAATGTAACATTTGACACAACTTTCTATAAAAGCTCTTTAGTACTGCCACTGAATTACTGTAGAAACTAGAGGCCACTGAATGTAACATTTGACATTACTTTCTATAAAAGCTCTTTAGTACTGCCACTGAGTTATTATAGAAACTAGGAAGACAGTAATATTCATCAATGTATGAAATCTGATAAAAACAAAGGAAAATAATTGTAACATGACAAGAGACGCAACCCTAAAAAGATGCAAGAATGATGGCCTTACAGAGTGTCAGATGGCAGCCTCCATCAGTTGTTGGTTACATGCATTACAATTATGACCACAACCTGAGTATCCAATGTATGACTCTCAGACACTGCACATACAGAAACAATCCCTTGGATGCAGGCAATGGTCACTGTTAGGCAGCCATGGCCTGGCAGCAAAGCGAATTGCCTATAGCCAAAGCATGAGGTGCATGGGAGTATACTACTTCCTCCTATAATACCAACCCACTTCCATACATCCCACAACCAACACACCATACAAACACCACACATACAACAACCACCATACAACCCACACAAACAACCACCATACACCACACAATCCACACAACACACAAACACCACACATCCACCATACATACAAACATACACCCCACAACCCACACACCATACAAACACCACACAACCACCATACATACAAACATACACCACACAAACACCATACATACACCACACAACCACCATATATACAACAAACATACACCACACAAACACCATATAAACATACACCACACAAACACCACACAAACACCATATATACATACACCACACAAACACCATACATACAAACATACACCACACAATCCACTCACCACACAAACACCACACTTACAAACATACACAACCCATACACCACACAACCCACACAAACACCACACAACCCACTCAAACACCACACAACCACCACACAACAAACATACATCACCCACACCCAATCACACACCCACATACTCCCCGATGACCCCCACTTTGGCCGCAATCGAGCTTGCCACAGGCTCAATCTGCCCCAATGACCACCCACACATCCATGGGGAACTCTGTATGTGCAATGTCTAAAAGCCAAACATTCAACACTCAGGGTGTGGTCACACTTGCAATACTTGTAACAAACAGATGCTGGAGACAGTCTCAGACAGTAACTGTACTGAGGGCAGCTTAATGGGCAAAACTGTATATCTGTAGCTATTTATTGCGAATATAGGAACTGGAACGTGTCAGCCCTCAAGCTATTAAGCTAATTGTCCTGATAAAAATAACAGTAATCTTGATTCAGCAATAAGACAAACAATAATCTGTATATTAATATTGATGAAGCAAGTAAAATGCAATTTACCTGCATATTTACCTAGACAGATCACGAGGAACAATTTATCTTATTAAACAAGATGCAGCAGTAATAAGACATTATCTTCATATTAACCTTGATTCTATAATAAGCAAAATTTATCTGGATATAAAACTCAATGCAGTATAAAGAACAATTAATCTCAATGTTCCAAAACAAGGGGTCTTTGTGCAGAATACAGTATGAGTAAGATATATATAGTGCTTAAATGATATTTTATTATTTTGAGAGACTTACGTTTCTATTTGACTGATTTAGCTCATGTCATTTGCAGACAATCATTGTTAGCACTCTTACATAAATTAAGTAATACACACCCTACTCTGTTTTTTGACAGAGATATACATTGGGATGTAACACTCTGACAGGTTTACATTGGGATGTACCACTTTTGAAAGGTTTACATTGGGATGTACCACTCTTGACAGGCTTACATTGGGATGTACCACTCTTGACAGGTTTACATTGGGATGTACCAATCTTGATAGGTTTATATTGGGATGTACCACTCTTGACAGGTTTACATTGGGATGTACCACTCTTGACAGGTTTACATTGGGATGTACCACTCTTGACAGGTTTACACTGGGATGTACCACTCTTGACAGGTTTATATTGGGATGTACCACTCTTGACAGGTTAACATTGGGATGTACCACTCTTGACAGTTTTACATTGGGATGTACCACTGTTGACAGAGGTTTACATTGGCATGTACCTCTCTTGACAGGTTTACATTGGGATGTAACACTCTTGACAGGTTTATATTGGGATGTACCACTCTTGACAGGTTTACATTGGGATGTACCACTCTTGACAGGTTTACATTGGGATGTACCACTCTTGACAGAGGTTTACATTGGGATGTACCACTCTTGACAGGTTTACATTGGGATGTAACACTCTTGACAGGTTTACATTGGGATGTACCACTCTTGACAGAGGTTTACATTGGGATGTACGACTCTTGACAGGTTTACATTGGGATGTACCACTCTTGACAGAGGTTTACATCGGGATGTGCCACTCTTGACAGAGGTTTACATTGGGATGTACGACTCTTGACAGGTTTACATTGGGATGTACCACTCTTGACAGAGGTTTACAATGGGATGTGCCACTCTTGACAGAGGTTTACATTGGGATGTACGACTCTTGACAGGTTTACATTGGGATGTACCACTCTTGACAGAGGTTTACAATGGGATGTGCCACTCTTGACAGAGGTTTACATTGGGATGTACGACTCTTGACAGGTTTACATTGGGATGTACGACTCTTGACAGGTTTACATCGAGATGTACCACTCTTGACAGGTTTACATTGGAATGTACCACTCTTTACAGGTTTACATTGGGATGTACCACTCTTGACAGGTTTACATTGGGATTACCACTCTTGACAGATTTACATTGGGATGTAACACTCTTGACAGAGGTTTACATTGGGATGTACCATTCTTGACAGAGGTTTACATTGGGATGTACCACTCTTGACAGGTTAACATTGGGATGTACCACTCTTGACAAAGGTTTACATTGGCATGTACCACTTTTGACAGGTTGACATTGGGATGTAACAGTCTTGACAGGTTAACATTGGCATGTACCACTTTTGACAGGTTAACATTGGGATGTAACAGTCTTGACAGGTTAACATTGGGATGTAACAGTCTTGACAGGTTTACATTGGGATGTACCACTCTTGACAGGTTTACATTGGGATGTAACACTCTTGACAGGTTTACATTGGGATGTAACAGTCTTGACAGAGGTTTACATTTGGGATGTAACAGTCTTGACAGGTTTACATTGGGATGTAACACTCTTGACAGGTTTACATTGGGATGTACCACTCTTGACAGGTTTACATTGGGATGTAACACTCTTGACAGGTTTACATTGGGATGTACCACTCTTGACAGAGGTTTACATTTGGATGTACCACTCTTTGACAGGTTTTACATTGGGATGTAACACTCTTGACAGGTTTACATTGTGATGTAAATGTATAACAGCCCTTTCTCAGAAAGTAACTTAACCCAACTTAATCTCTTTAGCAATGTATGAAAAGCTAAAAAGGGTATTTTGCATTAATATAATATTACCCATCCCAGAAAAGTGAAAATGCATGGACAATAGTTTTTTCTTTACTGCACTTGGCACTTTTAGGAGCAACATATTTTCAAGTTAAAAGCTTTTTTTGCTGCTTGGCAACCAAAACTCATCATAGTATGAATCTTATTAAAATGAAGAACTACAATTGTACCTTAACAAGAGACAAACCTAGTCACTGCAAGAATGATTTCCTAACTGAGTGTCAGATGGCAGCCTCCATCAGTTGTTGGTTACATGCATTACAATTATGACCACAACCTGAGTATCCAATGTATGACTCTCAGACACTGCACATACAGAAACAATCCCTTGGATGCAGGCAATGGTCACTGTTAGGCAGCCATGGCCTAGCAGCAAAGCGAATTGCCTATAGCCAAAGCATGAGGTGCATGGGAGTATTCTCCTTCCTCCTATAATACCAACCCACTTCCATTCATTCCCACAACCCACACAAACACCATACATACAACAAACAACCACCATACAACCCACACAAACACCAAACAACCACCCTACACCACACAATCCACACAACACAAAACACCACACAACCACTATACATACAACAACAATCACCATACATACAACAAGCATACACCACAAAACCACGATATATACAACAAACATATACCACACAACCCACACACTACAAAACCACCACACAACCACCATACATACAACATACACCACACAACCACCATACACCACACACACCATACAAACACCATACATACAAACATAAACCACACAACCACCATACATACATACTCCACACACCATACAAACACTACACAATCGTCATACACCACATTACCCACACACTACAAAAACACCACACAAATACCATACAAACAAAATACACCACACAACCCACACCACACAACCACCATACAAACATACACCACACAAACACCATACAAACATACCACACAACCCACTCAAACACCGCACAACCACCACACCACCCACAACCACCACACAACAAACATACACCACCCACACCCAATCACACACCCACATACTCCCCGATGACCCCCACTTTGACCGCAATCGAGCTTGCCACAGGCTCAATCTGCCCCAATGACCAACCCCACATCTCAGGGGAATTCTGTATGTGCAATGTCTAAAAGCCACACATTAAACACTCTGGGTGTGGACACACCTGTAATTCCTGTAACAAACAGATGCTGGAGACAGTCTCAAAAATTGTAATCTGGGCAGCTTCATTTGCAAAGCTGTAAATCAATTTTCATATCTAACATTACTGAAATTCGACCAACTTCAATCTATCAAGCTCATTATGCTGATAATTTTCAGCTACAAATATTCAAAGATCAGATGCTTTTCTTCTGCTTGGCAGTCATATTTAAGATTGTCCATGCAGCAACTGACAAATAGGCCACAGTTAACATTCATCATATTCACGTATGCAACCCGTATGAGCTATTTATAGCAGTCACCAAGAACCCCTTGACCGACAAATTCAAGCTCTAGACAAACAAAGTCAACAGACTACATTTAACATGATAAAAAATTAAAAAACTTTGCTCTTCATCTCAATACAAACTATATTCCCACATTTCATGAGAAATTCACTGAAGTGACAAATTATATCAGCATGTCATTTATTCAGTGGAAATATTTGGGTAAAAGTGACATTTTGATACATTATGACTACGAAATTACTTCTCTATAGAAGTAATCTGGCATAAAAGGAAATGTAGCACTAAATAGAACAGATTGGCCCAAGGATATCAAGCATATGTGGGAAGTGCCATGTTAGTTAGTTTATTGTGATGTTAAAAGGTGATGAAAGATAAGGATTCATTTAAGACAGTATAGAAGCAAAATGTTGTTAAAAAAAAGAATATATATGCCCGATATCCTTAAGATGCTTTAAATAACTTTTTGTACAGTAAGATATTAACTGTACATGTAAACCAGATAAAAAGTCCCATTTAATTGCAGACCTTTGTAGTATAATACATCAACTATAGAATTATCCCAGCAGAGCACTTGCTGAGCCACTGCGTGAAGCACCCACTGAATAATGTGATAGCTTGATCAAGAGATGTCGGAGCATATGTACCTAACATTGTCGTCTCAAATTGAAATGGTGACTGACCTGTACTTTTTTTCTCTAAGATATGGTAACGGTAAGTGTACATGCACTGAGGTTTAAGGAAGATTCCCTTGTTACTTTCTGAGAAAAGGCCACTATGCATACCTCATGAAATACATGGTTTAATATTTAGCCTTTAGGGCATCTTGTTTGGTTTATTGTTGACCGAGTTTATCGTCCCACCAACAGTATTTCAATTATCTGTCCACTTGAAGCAGATATAGTGCTGCTTTATTGAGTATAGCATGCCGTGAACACCTGGCCTCATACCACACCCAGTCACATTACCCTGACACCGGGCCAACCAGTAGTGGAACTACCCTTATATTTGCTGCAGCATTAGCAAGTTAGCTATGGCACTACCATTTTTAATGACTTTGGGATGTTGTGGGAGGGATCTAACCCAGGGCCTCCCATACCTGATCAGATGTTGTACGGATTGCGTTGTCAGTTTTAGGAACAGTGGTACATGTTTGCTCTTTAACTTCATACTCAGGTGACCTATTAAAGTAAGATTTCATAAAGAATTATCTATAAATGCATTGCATACAGTAGTACTACACAATATACCCCTTGTTTAATGGAACAAACCACTCAAACCATAGTTCTGTGTTTGATTATCACTTGATGAAGTTTTTAATCTGAAAATTCTTTAGGGCCTCATGTAGAATGTATTTACCTGTTTATTGAAGTGGCATGATTTGCAGCTTATACCTTCCCATCCAATCTGTTTGTTTATTGGGTTTATCATCCCACCAACAGTATTTCAGTTATCTGGAGACGGCCATCCAATCTGATGCTAGCCCACCTGTAACAGAAAAAGATTTACTAAATTTATTGTTTGGTTTATTTTTTAAATGTATTGCAGCAACCACTAAAGATCATTATAGCAACGGGTCTCCCACAAACCTTGCTAAGAAAATTACAACTAAAATCAATGTATTTATTGAAGTCTCCGAAAAATGAGCAAAGAGAATATATCTGGAAGTTAAAAGAACAGAAAGCCAAAACAGAGGCCTCCAATAAACAACGTGGGAATAGACAAGCAAATTCAAGCAGACAGGCATTCTATGAAATGGAGTAGTTGACTGTCTATTTGTAAACCACTTTAAAATGAGAATACAATTTTAGAAGAAGTGCTCACCTCCTATTAATCATTTGACAGCACCGTTTCAGCCAAACAAAGCTTGGCATGGTCATGTAGTCCAGGGTACTTATCACATATCTGAAAGAAAAAAATAAAAATACTAAACATCACCAAGGGACAAAAATAGGGCAGGATCCACTTTCTTGAATCCAACACTCAGGGCAGAAAATCAGTTTGGTTGAGAATTGGGATAATTTGGATCAGATAAATAAACAAATTTATTTGCTTTATGATTTTTGTTTGTATTTGACTGAATTAAATAGCCAATCAAAAATCATATGACACTAACGTTATGTGGAATACAAATATTAAAAAATTACTAAAAAATCAAAACTAAAACAATCCAGCTGTTGGGTCGACTCACAGGAACATACTGATAATCACGACAATCCCTATCTGGCAGGTAACATCCACAGAACAGGATGATTTCAATCAGACCAACTCCATAGTTTTAGTACAAATATGGGCAGCAGTGATAGGGTAATTTTTATATCTGTTTCTATGAATCATTTTCAACCCTCACCACAGAGGTTCAGGAACTTTCATGTGTCGCGGCCCGGGATCGAACCCGGGGCCTACCATACCTGGAGCCGACGCGCTACATTATTGCGCTACCAGGTCCGGTACTAAAGATAGTGGTCACCAAACTTGGCAATGGTAATTTTGTGACAAAAAAGTTTATAGGTTATTTTTCACTGAAGTGTCCAATAAGGAACTCATTGCTAGCAAAACAGTAACAAACATGAAAGATTCCACACTTAAAACCCAACCTGTTTCATTAATAGAGGTTTAATGAATTTGTAGGAAAAAACATATCTTGAACAATGTTCCTGTTTTTAAAACTTATGCAATGTATCATAATCTGTAAAAAGACAAATAATGTAACTAATAAATACCTCTATCTATGTCTAATGTTGCGACGTCCCTCCCTGTAATCAGGGCGATGGCGGCGAGGCCGTAAGGTCATATCTGAAAAAACATTAAATTTAAAGACCTAACCTTCCAGGTGTATTCACAATCTGTTTTCTATTAATGAGTAAAATCATGGGTTTTATCTTAAAGCCTATTTACCATAAAATGATCAGGCTAAATAAATAAACTACATTTGCGATGTTCAGCAATTTTGGTGGAGAAAGATCTGCAGGTCTTTTGGAAATCATCTCTGACTGAGACTCTAGTTAACAAGGTTAAAGAGTCAGCAGGTATTGAGTGAATACTGAATAAAGGTAACATAACATCATTGTACAACTCAACAAGCCTGCAATGCATATTTAATTATTCAAAGTGCTCGATAGTGGAACACACATTAAAAAGGAGATGTGCCTTATAAGCTGTATTATACTGTTTAAGCTGTAAGCTATTGTTCCTAAGAATACCTTAAATAAGTTAAAAAGTAAAGCATGACATTGTTTGGCTGTTTCCCTCAATAGAACAAAACAATAAAGGTAAAAGTTGACGTGTGTAAACTAATTGTGTAAACTAACCTGATGACCCACGGCACTCCTTCATGCCGCGCTGCCCTTCTCTGGCGGGCTGGCCGAGGGATTACAGGGGGTTCGGGGTCGAGCTCTGGGGGCTCGAGGTCGAGCTGGGGGGGCTCAAGCTGGGGGGGCTCGAGTTCAAGCAGGGGGGGCTCAAGCTGGGGGGGCTCGAGTTCAAGCAGGGGGGGCTCGAGTTCAAGCAGGGGTGGCTCGAGCTCAAGCAGGGGTGGCTCGAGCTGGGGGGGCTCGAGGTCGAGCTGAGGGAGGTCAACCTCCATTGGTTCTGTGACTGAAAATATATATATTTTTTATAGATCCAAAACAACTGAGCATCTTTGATTTCTGATTGGCCTGTATTTCAAAGCTCATGCCAAGAAACTGTCTTTAAGCACATCTAGAATGTCCATTCAGTATACCAGACAAAAAATTTACCATATGGTTGTTTGTGGATACTGCTTGACAAGGAACATTTTGCCCTTGCACCTGTTACTGTGAAAAGCGAGAAGAGACTTTTAAAATCAATTTCTTTTACTTGGCCAGGTATTGGGGGTGGGAAGTAGAAGTGTCCCTTAAAAATATTTAAAAAAAAATATAAATTTGTGACCACCTTATATCAGACAAGCATCAAAACAGCAAGAAGTTTTACTACTATTTTAGTTTTATTATTTTTCAGAAGGTTATTCTTAAATGTTTACATCCACTGACCCCTATCCATCAACACACACCATTTTTTTCAGTTTTTGAAAGTAAGAAGAAAATATCTCACCTGCCCTCCTCCTGTTTTCCAAATCCTAAATCCTAAATTCTAAATTTCAAATTTTAAAAGTAAACCTTGAATTTTATGCACTACTACACATACAAATCAATCTTCTATGCATATAAAAAATTTGGATAAATAAAAACAAGTAATCTGCACAACTAACCAGAAAAAGGTCATGTGGATGGCATGTGCCATACCATAATACTACACACATAAAAAGCCTTTAAGTCCAGAATAAAACTTACAATCAAGAAGAGGTCTTTTTGGCGTGGGCATATCATCATCATCCTCCTCATCCAGGCTCTCGCGCTAAAAGGAGAATGTTAAACAAAAACAATGAGAACTCAGAAAAGACCCAGATAAAAAGAAAATATGAAAACCTTTCATTTTCCCTGTGCTTTTACAAGTATAGAAACTAACCTACGTAACACATTTGTAAGTGTTAAAAAATACAAATTTATGGTACACACCTATAAATAACAACATTGTTATAAATTGATCTTTTATTTTTAGAAATATACATTTATGGTCATTATAGAATATATTTTGGTGGAGGGTGACCTCAGACAAATGTCTGGACAGGACCTGCTGTGCTCAGCTGACTAAGAGGATATATATCACTGAGGAATCTTTTTAAATGGATATACCAACAAGAATCATGTTTACAATGGTAAACTTTACCTGTAAAAAAACAAGTTACATTTTAGAATAAAAATTGACCCTAGTGTCAGAAAAACTACAATGTAATGAGAAATTCTTTAAAAATTGAGTGGGATCGGTTTGCCATCCTGGCATGAAAACTGAGTAAATAATTGGTAAATATACTTGGCCTGCATGCTTGTCTACCAATATACTTGGCCTGCATGCTTGTCAACCAATATACTTGGCCTGCATGCTTGTCTACCAATATACTTGGCCTGCATGCTTGTCTACCAATATACTTGGCCTGCATGCTTGTCAGCCAATATACTTGGCCTGCATGCTTGTCTACCAATATACTTGGCCTGCATGCTTGTCTACCAATATACTTGGCCTGCATGCTTGTCTACCAATATACTTGGCCTGCATGCTTGTCTACCAATATACTTGGCCTGCATGCTTGTCTACCAATATACTTGGCCTGCATGCTTGTCTACCTATTCCGAGTTGTTTAAAAAATGTATCACCTACATAGGCAGAGGGATAAATTGCACTAGCACAAATTATAGTCATTTTGTCATGTCCAACTAATCATTTGTGGAGGAAGACCACAGACTAAAGTCTGAGAATGAGCCCCGGTCCACCGCATGTTAGCTGGCAAATCTCTCCTTGTGAAATTTAGACCACGACTTGAAGCCATGTGTTGGGGGACTGAGGAGTTATTTTTCTCTGGATAATCAATTAAGCACAATGATTTATCAAATACGTCAGGGCGTTGCACTCCTTTGGTTATTTGTTTATTGGTACAACATAACAGTGTTCACTTGCAGCAAATATGGTGATGCCTCCACAGTGAAAGCATGCTTTGTACACATTTATAACAGATATATAATCTGATTTTTAACCATTATTTTCGATCGGGGCTATTTGTTAATAAAAATAATAACAATAAAAAAAAATATAAACATCAATTACAAGTAATACATTTGTTAATAGTTAATATTTAATAGTAGTAGTATAAATAGTATAAATCTTTCCTGATTTCAGTTATCTTGAAGTTGGCAAAAAGGGGCCAGTATTTGGAAGAGGAACATGCCAGACAAACCCCTGCACACTGCCTGTCAACTAGAAGACCTCCCCACAAAATATTTAACTCTAGTATTTTCATATTTTGGTTAAATACATCATAATCACACAAGTATACCCATTATGCTAATAACCTGCTATTTAATTGGTTGACCAAAATATTGGGTAGAACCTCCAGAGTATGTCAGCTTAAAGACCTCTACTGGAGCAGGCTTACATGTACAAGTTTCTAGCATTGTCTTGAAAATTACTGAAACTATTATTGATTTTGGTCCCTGGGCTATCTTTATAACTAGTCAAGTCGGAGAGATCTATTAAAGAGGCCTAGACAAATTAATCTAGGTCTGTTTTTACCAGCATTTCTAAGCCCAAGTCACCATTTTCATACCAAGAAAACTAAGCTTTTGTAATTAGTTAAAACCTAATTTTAAGCTCTAATAGCAGTCAGTGTCATGCAACATTTTAGACAATTAGCTGATTATACTTTGAAGAGAATGTGAATTAAAAATCAGGACTTGACCACTTCTAACTTAACAATGGTTGGTGAATACAGGCCCTAGTGTGTAGGTGTTGGCTCAGGTGAAAAATGAAAGCTGCAACAGGACAGCACTATTGGCAGTACAAGTGCTTGATAGTAGGCTGGAAGCTTGGAAGTGCTTGCATAAAAAACTTGAATCTGCACATATATGTTCCAATATTTTGGAATTCAAACCAGAGCCATATTACTTACAAATTGAACCTAAGACACAAAATTTAGTACCGTAAGTATGATATTTAAATATTTGAACCATCTATGCAGCAGAAAATTAATATCCTTGGCAAGTTATTCAAATAAATTTAAAACTAAAACTTCCTTGTAAACGATTAAAATTCCCATCTACTTAAATATACCTTGTGCATGCAGTACCTAATATTTTACAGTACAATTTGAACTTTTGGAAATATTTAAATTAAATCTGGACACCTTGTCATGTTCATTAATGAGTCTAGGGTTGGAGTCTGATACCCAGTTTCATTACAGTAATGAATAATCAACAGGCGTCTCATAATAATTGGCATGAATAGTTTTGTTTAACATTATAGATACAGCCAATGCAACTCTGAAAACATTAACAATAAGATTATTACTCCTAATTATTCAAGTGAATTTTGTATTCACTTAAATTAGAATGTGGAGATATGCCACTGTTTAAGCTACACAAAAGCTTTGTTTAGGAAAGTATGTGCATTAAAAATAAGTGTTGTTTAACCAGTATTGGTGTTGTATGGGTTTCTGTCTACCAATATCCAATACTTTTTGTGTCGAGGCCCCTTTAACAGACAGTAGCAAATGTTTCAGTGATTCTACTACCAATGTTGATTCAATTGAAAATTTCATTCATCAGGTTTTCTGGGATATATATGACACATTAAATGCCAAATCAAAAGAAAAGTGTTACCTGACGCTTGAGCCCCTGGAGTCCACTGGGCCCCGCCACAGGGCTGTCATCCCTTGGCGGGGTCACTGCAGGAGGAGGATCAAACTCCCACTCCAACCCTGGCGGCAAAACTTGGAATAAGTTGCGTACCGGCGGTGCCGGGGGGGCCCTGGACTCCTTAAAGTAAAAACAACAATTATTTTACAGTCACAACAAATACTCATAGTTTTAAATAACATGTTGCATAGCTTGGATGCAAGGATTTTGGGCTTTGTTGCTCACGACAGCATCCAGAATTATGAGAAAATTTCAGAGGCATGAAGGATTGACCCTGTCTTGTACTACTCATGGCAGATCTTTATGCTTAAGAAAAGAATTGTGTGAGTACAGAATAACATACTTGTCTCAAAGCGTAATAGACTGTGGCCAGGCGTGTTTCAAATGTTTAATATTGTAATCTTTTCCGAACAAGATGCTCAAGGGATTATATTATGCACTGCAGAATATGCTTGAAGTGCAGATTCATTAATGACCAATGCCGAGCAGGAATATTGCTCATGACCAAGTGCATCACTGACTATGCATTATATACTAGGCAGAGATATTTGCCATATCCCACATAGGGCCATACAAGGTAATGATGGAAGGTTATTTTTATCATCTAAGGTCCATCCCTGGTAGTTCAGATATTTTAAGCTCAAAGCATCTCAGTCCAAGGTTACTGCACCTGTTCGGGAAAGGACGGTGCAAATCACATGGGTGTAGTGTTTACAAAAAAACTGAAAGTTAAAGTTGAACTAGCATATATATTGATCGCATTGGATAGCACTTATACATGTTTTTTTTTCCAGACCTACTTTTAGTTAAAATGCTATCATAAAGGAAGTTCTGTGGTATGTTGATAAGAGAATTATTATCAGAGGTTAGTGATCGTGTAACTCTTGTATGCTCTCTATTTCTTAGAAGGGATGTTTTTGCAGATTAAGACTTGGCTTTGTAATAGGTTGTGTTAACCATAGAATAATTTTAAGTGGCTATTATTTGCATACCATCAATCGTTTACAGGGTTAAACTTACACATCCCAGCAACCAGTATGATCATTATAGCAATGTCCAGCTGTTTTGGTGGAGGAAGACCCCAGACAAATGTCTGGGTAGAACCACCGGCGCACCACAGGTCAGGTGGAAGATCTTCCAAAATTAAGTCCTTCACCCTGAAAAGGACTCTAACCCACGTTGGAGGCTAAGCAGAGGAGTAACAATATCGGCGACTACCACAACGCCACAGACGCCCTGATAAACACCATAAATATTCAATATTTCACATTGTATACAACAAACATTTCTTAAACAAGGACAAACACTGCCTGCACATGCTGGTTAAAGTTAACAGAGTGCCCAAATCATCCAGGACACATTAGGTGTCTATAGTCAGGACTCCCTTGCTGCATACAGAACCTACAACACATTTTTACACCTAACATTAGGTTACCTATATAAAGCCGGGGCAGATCCAGATAATTTTGGTGGGGGTATGAATCAAGATTCATTTAACTTTCTTTACAGATCCCGGGCCGCGACATACCAAAGTCGTTAAAAATGGTAGTGGTATAGCTCCCTTGCTAACGCTCAAGCAAATATAAGGGCAGTTCCACGACTGGTTGGCCCGGTGTCAGGATAATGTGACTGGGTGTGGTATCATGCCAGGTGTTCACGGCATGCTATACATAGTGAAGGCAGCACTATATCTGCTTCAAGTGGACACCGTCTCTAGATAACTGAAATACTGTTGGTGGGACGATAAACCCAACAAACAAACTTTCTTTACATCTAGTAAATACTCTATGTATATACACATTAAGGGACTTATATTTCTACCTAAGCAGTAAACAGACAAAATTTGCTTTTAAACTTAGTATTTTTTAAGCTTACATGTATGTGTTTTCACAACTCTACCCTTTTACCTGGTTGGTGAGGGGATGCATGTGACTTAAGGTTTTGTCCATCACATACCCCCATATATAATAGTAGTAATTAAGCACACAAGTGGGTGGGCATGTCAATATTTTGTAATACAAGCAGCCCCAAGGAACTGGGACATCAGATTCTTTGATCAAATACTACAGATTTCACAGCAATAAAATTTAAAATAATCCAGATGTGAAACAATGGAGCAAATTAAGGAATAGGCTTAGAATTTTGAAAACAATACACAAAACTTGTAAAATAAAAATGGCTAGAAATGGACTTACTTTAATGTTGTTAAATAAAATGATGGCAGTTTAGTTATTTATATCTCGGTATGTTTTAAAATCTATGCTATTTAATAGTTTGTAACTTTATGCCAAAGTAATCTTGGATATTAACTTCAAAACACAGTATCTTGACTGTGAGTACTAAGTGTTCTGTTCAATATAACCTCATTACCATGACCATAGGGGTGGTTGATACCCACTTAATAAATCAACTAAATCTGAAAGTTGGTTTGAACACTCAGCCTGCCATTGTTGTTAATACATCAAAAATTTATAAAAATTCAAATTATCCAATAATTACTTCATGTAATTGTAACAAGGCTTTATTAATATAAAGTTGCAATTATTGACCAGACAGCTCAGAGTGTAACAACTACACATTTCCATACCCCATTTTAAAAACTATACTTGCTTTTTGGGGGCTAGCCAACTGAACATACATTTTTTCAAAAGTTTAATGAGTTAGCAAACAAATGACTCAAAATATTTTCGTTTGACAAATGGAAACAAACAACACAAAAATATTTTAAATGTACTCACAAGCCACAGCTTGTAGGTCCTGAGTGGGGGCCTCGCCAGAGGGTGCCTTGGAGGGGAGGGACCCGGACGCAGTCTCAGGTCGACTGCAGGCCAGACTGCACGGGGGCGGGGTGCAACCGGCGGAGGTGGCAGGAGGGGTCGGGCGATGGGTGGCTGGCAGGGCGGTGGCGGCGGGGGTGGACGAGCAAGGAAGAAAAAAAGGACTACGGCCAAAAGGCCGTGGAATGTCAAAAGGAGTGTGAAAGAGATCTGAAACATAAAAATGAAATCTAGTTCTTATAAATGGCTTTAATCAAGAACAAGTAACAGAGCTGGACTATTTCAAAAACAAGGACAGGTGCATCACATAGTAGGCAAGTTCAACTGAAGGCCAATTTTTATAAATTATGCCAAAGTGGCGGATGTTATTTGTAAAAAATAAAATGTCAAATGGTGAGTTTTAATGAAGTTCATTTTTTTTATTTTATATAAAATACTATAGCAAATTTATTTTCCATTTGCTTATAAATAATACACATTTTATCTTAAGTTAACCCATTACATTTAAAATTGGTCCTTAAATATAATCTAGTCTATGAACAAAAGAATGTGAACAGGAGCTTAATGTAGCTCACACATGCTATTAGCAAATAACAAACTACCCAAATGTACATGAAGCCTAGAGGTGTTAAAGTGGTAATGCATTGAGGAATGCAAACTGCCTATAAAGAACACATTTGACAAACCCCATAGCTTAGTGGAGTTATAATTTAAAGTAAATGAAGGTCACTAAAAATAAAAAATTTACTATTTGATGAACCAAAAAGGCAACAGTTGAATAAATTGCCAGTTTTTGGACATTTATCTTTTAACCACACATCATTGGATGCACTGAAGTCAAGTGTGGAAGTAAATAGCATTCTAATGCTACCATATTACTTCATTGGGCTCACTAATGCTATTTAAATATTTTTAAATCTAGTAATTAATTTGTTTAAGTAACCTAGCTTTAATAGTCAGAATTACAATTTTGTCCTGTAGTAAATTAAATTTTGTATATGTGACATATATTTGGGCCATGACTTCATTAGTACAAGAAGTCATGTGGGGCTTAATACTGTTTGTCCATAAAATAAACTGACAAACAGAACATTATAAATCTACAACCTTAGACCATGATTAAGAAAACAACAACATTCATAATGAATTTGCCTACCATTTGTACAGTCCATGTATTTTGAATTACCAAAACTTATTAAACCAGCAAATTGACTGAAACCACACCCAAGTCTCACAAGGTGCCTCTTCATGAAAAAAGAAGACATAGGCCTTCATATGTGGGTTGGAAACGGATTTTGGGGAACAGGCTATAATGTGGGAAAGTCTGCTAAGCTGAAATGTGGTGCACCAGTGGTTCTATCCAGACATTTGTCTAGAGGTATTCTCCACCAAAATTGCTGAACATTACTATTGTGATGATAATATGTTAATAAACATTAGGTCAGCCTATTGTTTGTGATCTACTACTACACAATATATTCACCACTTGTGCAAATGGAAGACTAGGTTGTTGAAAAGAGTTAAAAGCAGCTAGAAAAAGCAGCTAGGAAATGCAGCTAGAAAAAAAGTTGAAAAAATGGTGCTGGATTCTTTTGAAGGAAATCATGTTTCCATTATGATCTAGGTAATATGATATCCAATTACTCATTCAGCAAGGTTTGCTTTGTAAACAAAACAAATGCAAATTTGACCAGCTTTGACCAAGTTATTTAAAAATGGCAAGAACACCTATCCCATTTAATAATCTCTCTTGTAGGATATGACCATTTTTCTGATTGGTGGGCTAGTAGGAAAAGAATTTTGGGTGTGGCTCAACTTTCACTCTAGAAGCAATCTATCTCATTCATTAAATATAACTGCTTTATATTAGAAGTGTGTTCCAAAGGTTTGATCATGTCTAATAATCAGAAATCACAAACAAAAGATGTGCAAATATTCAGAAATATACCATTTTCATTTTGTCATCTGATAACTTTACAGAAAAAATAATAACAAAAGTATAAAAATATATTGATATTTGAGGTGGTATTCGACAGTTAACCTATGTCATATGCCTGTAACAATATTTTTCCATGGTTTCTCTGAATCTATGCATAATTATTGCAAAAACTCATAATTAAGTACAAGTAAAGACATTTTTTTATTTTGTTAGACAAATTGCAAAACAATCACTTTAAATGTTCATTCTATCCAAATAAAAAAAGCACAAAAGTGAACTCTTCTAAAAAGGGATACCGACGTCAGTGCATACACCTTAGATGACCATATAATACAAACTCGGAAATAAGATCTCTGTAGCATGGCTCAGATTGAAATAATGTTTGCAATGTTTGTGGTTCTTTTGTTGGCACATAGCACTGACACCATAATGGTCATATTAGCATTGTCCAGCTAATTATTGGTGGAGGAAGACCCCAGACTGGGCAGAACCACCATTATGCTTCACTGTTAGCACAGATGGAAGGCATTATTGAACAGAATTTTCCTTTTCAGGTAACAATGACTTACATGGTTGTTCAAGAAAAAAATAAGGGTTGAAACTGTCAGATACCACCTTTAAAATACAAAGCAAAAATAAACTCACCTTTGTAAAAAGTTAAGCTTAAGGCTGAGCAAGCCTAATAGATATGGCACAATTGAATATGAACCATGTTGTGCTGCATTAATATAAATCACTATGCAAAATTAAGCCATATTCACCAGCTTTTTATGGAATTATAATTGGTGCTATATTTAATTCCAAATTTGACATTTTTTATACTTTAATTACATTAAACAAGAAAAGAAATGAATTTTTGTTCTAAATTTAACAGTAGTAATGCATATTTAATCAAACGAAAAAAAAAGTGTTTATCCTTCTGGGATTCATACTCACAACCTCCAGTATTTAAACCAGTTTTTTTAAACCTTTATTTTAAGGTGCTGTATTAGACTTGCTCTACCTTAATCAAACCACCATCCTTCTCATCTGAAACAAGCTGAAGTTTGCCACACACTTCTTCAGCACATGATGGGACATCATCAACTGAAATATTTTATTTCAATAAATATTTAATAACATAGTAAATAGTTTAAACAGTTTAACACTATGATTATACAAATACATGTAATATTTAAAAGAGCAACTTCATAAATTTGAACAATTCATTTATTTTATTGAATTAACCATTTTAATAACACCTGTGCTGTGTCAAAGAATGAAAATTGACAACATTTAAGAAGCAATTGATTTAAAATGGTGACCATGGACAAGCAATTATATAACTCTCCTGGATGTTACAGCATGGATTCGAGTTTCAATTGGGGCAAAGAACATAACAGGTTTTCCAGCTGGTTGACACTATGCTGGGGTATTCAGCAATTTGTCAACAGGGTTTCTCCACTTAAATAGCTACATGTTGCTAAAATGACTAAAATTGTCTTGCTGCCATACATCTTAAAAACAATACCAATCAAAGCAAGTTTAAGCTAAGGTCATGGATAAGCAAAAAGGTTTTTGGCAAAGGGAGACAAGTCAATACATAAAACAAGAAGTACAATATAAACTAGATTTAATCAACTAAAATTCTGAAAATTCTGTTCAAAATAAACAATTCAAGAATTTTTTTTAAAAAGTCCTGTCTGTCAACTATGCCAAACCAAAGTTCAGACTTTAAAAATGTATTATGGTTTAAAATCAAGTGTTCCAAGTAAAAATAATTGTAAATGAAGGAAGACTCTGTGCCTCTTAAATAAAAAACAAACTTAACTAAATATCCAAACACTGATCTTTTGTTTTAGGACTTTCAAAGAACAAGGTCATCTATCAATGTTAAAGTAAAAGAGCATTGTCTAAGTCCCACAGCAGTTCTCCATTAGGAATAACAAATGTGTTGTATTTATTCTTACCTTATTTGTCCCACCATGAACACTGCCAGAAGAAGCAGGCGATCAGCTTGTTTATGATGATCTGGATGGCATACATATACAACACAGAACTGAAACATAGCTAAGTCAAGCACAGTGTGATCATAGACACAAGATTATGTTGCATTTCAGACTATACAAGATAAACCATCCTTCACAAAAATATAGGAATGGCTTTCAGACTATATAATACATAGGGAAGATGTTACAAAAGGGAAATATCACCCCCAAAATATAGGAAGAGCTGGGGAATATTTTTAAAACATAAATAATATTAAGCATGGACTTGGGTCTAAAACTTTGCTTAATGGAATAGGGGTGATGGGTGGCAGAGGGGAGATTTTGATAACAAACAATATATCTATAATATAATCCAGCATGGATTCAGGTCTGCAAAAGAGTGCCAATGAATTTATGAGGTAGTCATCATATTTTGCACTGAAAACTTTTTGTTTCTTTTTAAATACATCGCAGCAACCAAGTATGATCATTATTGTGACGTCCAGCTATTTGGTGGAGGAAGACCCTAGATAAATGTCTGGGTAGAACCACCAGTGCACCACAAGTCAGCTGGGAGACCTTCCCACATTAAGATGCTCGCCCCGACCAGGACTCGAACCCACACGGTGAGAGGCTAAGCAGTCAGAAAGAAGAGTTACAAATCGGCAACTCTACCACTATGCCACAAGCACCCCAGGAATTTCTACTGTGCTCAGTTCTAATACAATTATCATAGTCTGGTGTGCATAAGGGACTAAGGGACAGTCTTTCATAATTATAGTCATCAAAGAGCCTGACAGAGATGTCAATGAACAAAAATATATTGATTTATCCATGATATTTTTCTTACAGTGGATTATTAACAACCTTAAAGATCTTTTCATGAGTAGCCACTGCACATCTTTCTCTAGCAATAAGCATGTTTATCTTTGTCACATTTTTTTCGATAAAGCTTTTACTGTATATTTGTAAAGGTCATTTGAACAAAAGATTCACAGCACTGGTGTGATAAATTAGTTAACCTGGAGTTTCCTATTAGTAAATACTGTTCTTAATTTTAATTGCAAGATATTACTATCATTGATGCAGTATTAACCTTTTGAATCTATATTTAGTTTAAAGGAATTGTTAAAAAGAGAGTGTAACAAAAGGTAAATGTTTGGTTTTTCTCGCTAAAATAGTTATTTCAGCAATAATCTGTTTAGTAATCAGAAAGCCCTTTAAATTCAGGATAAATATGCTTCTCAATTCTAAGACAGGCCAATAATACAAGAATCTTCTTTCTGCTTTTAAACAATTTACACTTCATATCTCTCTATATTTCATCTTGTGCCACTTTGAATACCAGAATAACAACCAGAAATTATAAATACAATTTGTGTATTGGTGTTTGGGATTTCAGGATGAAACAATATTTCCTAAGTAGAACCAGCGCCATATTTCACAAAACCTAAACTGGAACTATTGGACTTGGGGCATAAAAGATTGATCAATTTAAAGACAGTGTATTTCATTCGAATATTCCCTCTTTTTGAATGTGAAGGGACATTACTCTATAAAAAAAATTACAGTCTTACCTCCCTTGTAGGTAGGTATATGGTATGTAGTTCCTGCAGAAAACTTAGATTTTTCCACTTTTTGAACTTTTGAAAAACACTTAAGGTAAAGGAAATGTAAGGCTGCACCTCCAATTGAAGAGTATCAAAATTAGGGTTGAGGGTTCGAATCCTGGTATGAGCATGAATGGTCAACCTTTTTCTTTCTACTCTTTCACTTCGACAACTATTTCTGCATCACTCTACAAGATTAAGAGGGTAACATGTACAATTTTTAATTTCACTTTTGTAAATGAATTTTAATTGTATGATTTGTGCTAAATTTGATTATAAAATTAACACTTTACCTGGTATATTCAAAGTCTAAAAAAGTCAAAATCATTTAGCAAAATTATTTTCTTGCAGCATCAACCAAAAAACTTTACAGGACATTTTAGGCAACTCTGAAATAAAACTTGTGGCTATCAAGAGCTCAGTACATATTACATATTTGCGATAGTTTGAGTCAAACCAATCAATTAACATGTGTAGTTAGTTTTTGCAATGTTATATCTTGTTTCCAAATGATAATAGCAAAACACTTCTTCTCAAAAAGATATAACATATTAATTTAAAGTTTTCTTATTTCTATAAAAGATACACCATATTAATAACAATTTTTCAAGACAAAAATATCCATAAAATAAAAATTGGATGGA
Source organism: Sinonovacula constricta (assembly GCA_007844125.1). NCBI lineage: Eukaryota > Metazoa > Mollusca > Bivalvia > Cardiida > Solecurtidae > Sinonovacula > Sinonovacula constricta. The sequence goes on along the minus strand of CM017572.1, from coordinate 41,525,899 downwards.
GAATATTCTTAAAAATTGTTATAAACGTCTACAGTAAAGTTTTTTTTCCAAATTCTTTATATTTTTTTGTTACACTTGCTTTACCTTAAGACTGAAGCATGGGCATAAAATGGAATCTTATTGATGTAAGTTTATATAATTTATGAAAAAGGTTGTTTTGTTTTTGTTTTCTAAATTCATTGCAGCAACCATTTATGATCATTATAGCAATGTTCAGCTTTTTGGTGGAAGTAGACCTCAGACTCATGTCCAAGTAGAACCACCAGCGCACCGAAAGTCAGTTAAAAGACCTTCTCACATTAAGTCCTTCACCCCGAACAGGACTCGGACCCATGCGGTGACAGGCTAAGCAGTCGGGAGTTACAAATCGGTGACTAACACCATGCCACAGGTGCCCCCTTTGAAAAGGGTTGATCGCTTTTTTTAAATAAGCAAATTAAAAATAAAATGTATTACTTTTCTTCTGTAAGTACCTTCCCACAAGGGAGAGAACTGAAACATTTTCTTAATTTGAAAATTGGGAATTGATACCAAAATATTCTTAACAGAACTTTTGAACTATTACGTTGATACCAGTAGGCATGGTTGAAAGGAAGACTTGTGTGAGGTTTCTCCAATCTTTTCAGTGATTAATGACATGTTCAGATTGGAACACAGATTTTGTTAGTCAAACCAGTGCTATATTGATCAGAAAATCTGATCTTGATATACTAAACTTGACCATGCCAGTTGATTTGATCAATTTGATGTTTTTGAAATATGTCACAATGACCAATTATGATCTTTATATTGACGTATAGCTTTTTGGTGGAGGAGGACCCCAGACAAATGTCTGGGTAGAACCACTGGCACACCACAAGTTAGCTTGAAAACCTTCCGTCAAGTCCTTTGACCTGGACAGGACTCAAACCCACATGGTGAGAAGATTAGCAATCAGACGTTACAAATCAGTGACCCTACCACTACATCATGGGCACCGCCCCACTTCGAATATATGAATTGAATATTGCAATACTACTAGTTTTGATGCTACAGTTTTTTCTGTAGGACCAATTCTGTATTTCTCAGAAAATCCTACTGGAAACTATTAAGCTGAACTTTCAGAAGATGGTGGTTACTGGTATTATCAATTCAAAACTATGTGGGAGAATTCTATCCAATCTATAAAATGGTAGTGATATATATATATATATATTTGTTTTGTTACATCGCACTGACACAATTATAGTCATATTGGAGACGTCCAGCTAATTATTTATACAGGAAGACCCCATACTTGTGACTGTGTTCAACCACCACACTGCAGTTTATCTGGAAAAACTTTCCACAAGTAAAGTTTTAGCCCTAAGCAGGACTAGAACCCATGTGGTGAGGGGCTGAGGAATTACAAGTCAGCAACTTGATATAAAAGTAATCAATTTATCTCTAAGAAAATCAAACCTGGCACTGTTTAACTTGATTATGAGTTGATACAATTAATATTGCTTATTGAGATAAAAGCTTGCTACCACATTTTTTTGGTAACAGAACCATGGCTATACTTATAAAATACACCCTGGTTGGACTTACCAAACTTGATTTTATAACCATATTTGCTGGAATAATAGACAAATTTTCGTTTCAACCAATGCTTTGGTTATTATTAAAATTTAATCTTGATACTAAGATTTGCAAAGAAGAACCAGTGTCACATTTCTCAAAATCTAATCAGTACATTTTAAAACCTGACTTCTAACTGTTATGATCAATATGAGGACACATGAAAGGTTTCCTATCGATATGTACATTGGTTATAGAAATATAAGCTTGATATCACCATTGCCAAACTGATCAGGGCCACTATAATTCCCACAAAATCTACCACAGAACTTACTATCAGTTAACTATGCAAAAGTAAGTCAGGTATCTTCTCAGTAATTATTGAGATGTTGAAATTGGAACAAAGATTTTGTTAATCAAACCAGTGCTATATTGGTCAGAAAATGTAAACTGGCACTTTTACACTGACTATACCAGGTTGGTATGATCAATGATTGAAAATTATGTATCCTTTACTTCCTATATGCCTTGGTTATCAAGACAAACATTACAAAATGTTTTAAGAAGAACCAGGGCAATATTTATCACAAATTCCAATGTTATTAAACTTGACTCTAATATTAGGTATAATTGATAGGAAGACATATTGATGTATCATTCCCATATCTGCCTTGCTTTCATGAATACACGGATGCAACAAACATTTCCTAACTAGAACCAGTGCTCTATTTCTTAAAAAATCCAACATGGAACTATTAAAGTTGACAATAATTCTAGGTATGGTAAATAGGAAGGTGTGTGATGTTTCTTATCAATCATTTCATTGGTTATTGCCATGTAAGCTTGATAACAAGATTTCTGAAGCAGAACCAGTGTCATATTTATAAATACATCCATCCTAGAACTATTAAATCCCATTTTACCAGTAGGTATAATCAACAGAAAAATATGAGAGTCCATGGTCATTTCCATTACTCATTAAGGTAAAAATGCATTTCAATAATTTCTTTATAACTCCATGGCAATATTACTCAAAAAACTGATTTGGATATATTAAACTTGACTAAGCCAGGTGGTTTGATCAATTTGAGTGCTTTTAATATGTCATAATGACCAATTATGCAAAAGTAAGTGAAGTATTGGCTGACTGTACTGGGTTACAAAACTTTAACTCACACGTTTAATGCATTTGACCAATCTTTGACAAAACAGTCAGTTTTTCACAAAATTCAACCTTAAAGCCTTCAAACGAAATAACCCAATCATAGCATGTTTGTAGGTATAAGCATTGTTGAAGATAGAGTCATGTTCTTCATTCAAAAAGACAAATATAGGCTTTGAAAAATTCAATGCCCCATGATAAATTGCAAATAAAGAGCTAATTTAACACATTTTAGTCTGGACAACTGGGCAGTGATATACTAGAATGACGATTCAGCTGAGAGTTTTCATTTTCGTGCAGCACGAAAAACATGGGCGCTAACTACAAAGCAAGGTTTTCAGTACATGTGTCAATAAGTTCGTTGCTTGAGGAAATAAAAACTTACATTGATGTAGATTATTTGTATTGATACACATCGTAATGTCAGTGAAACATGAGTAATGTAGGACCTGAGGAGGGAGGGGAGAAGGGATTACAACAAGGGCGGGAAGATAATGCAAGAAATATTTCAAATAAATTTCATATAAATAAATGAAAAAAGAGGGATTATTTAAATAAATAATCATCTATAATAATAACGAAATAACATTAAACATATTGAGATGCACCATATCTGTAAATATATAACAAATGGAAAGTAAGTAAGTAAAAATCGAGAGAGCAAAAGGAATGCGTCAACTTACAGCGAAGATCATGATGGCTATGAGAAAAAGGCGGGTTTTTGTAACGAGTACCGCGAAAGTCTCGCGAGACATTTGTAAATAAATTATTAGAACTATATATTTTTTACTTAAATGCACAGCATAATATACAAAATGTATGAGGAATCTTAAAGAACTTTATGGATAAAAAAACAACACACATTTATTTTTCAATCGGAAAATATTTTCTCTACCCCAATGAACACGTCGGCAGTGTTATACAACAGGTAAGTTCAGGTGTGAGAATTGCACCTGGCTCAGTGGCGCAGTGGTAAAGCCGTCGGATTCAATGCTTGACATTTAACGTTTTGTGAGGGAGGCCATCTAAGACATCATTTTTGTTGTTGTTGTTTTGTTTTGTTGTTGTTGTTGTTTATGTAAACATTATTTTGCATATTTTTTGGATCTTGTTAGGAAGGATGAATAGATTAATTCCCATAACACACTAAATACACATTTATTCGCAGGGTAGAATTATACTTCAAAGGTCCATTTTTTATCAGTTCAGAAAATGAAAATGTATGAGAATTGAACACGTTTTGGTACTTGTAAATCATATAAGCGTCCTTATTAATAGTTTTGCTCAGTAGGAACAACGTTTTTTTTTTTTTTTTCTTTCTAGTTTTTGTCCCTTGGCGTCTCTTGTGATCATACAGAATGACATTTCGAATAAAAAAATAATTGCAACGCACAATTAAAGAAGTTTTAAGTTTATTTATAATTTTGTTAATTTAATTTGATCCAAAGTATGAAAAATGCTCCACATTTGTTACAGACCCATTTTGCATAAAGTGACAAAAATGTTAGTTTATAACTTTATTTACATGATTAATATGCCGATGTACATTTTTAATATAGCGTTTTAAATAGAAGCAAGTTGTCACTTTTTTACGTATGTCAAAGATACATTCATTATGCAACAGCTTTTTGGAGATGGTAGTAAAGTAACCCATCTCTTATTTAAAAGCTGTGTTTTCAAAGTTTAGCATATTCAAATGCGCTGTGACGGAGGAGTTTTTTTCGCTTTTGTATCCTCGCCAACCTTCTCCGAAATGCATATATAGTAATAAACGTTATGTATATGTCAATCATTGATTGGATCAACAGTGGCGTAATAATTTAAATAAACATGAAAGGCGTATCGTGTGGGATTTAGTTCCGTTGCTTCGATACAGCCATGGTCAGATTGGCAACGTGTAACGCTTACTGATGAAGAAAGAGCCTTGACACATATTTGGGTTGAACCCCCTGGCGCAAGTCATGTCAGTTACAAGAGAACTAGAAAGAGAATAAAGGACGAATGGTCGCTATCAGTACATGTAACAGAGTGAATGTGCACGTCAGTGATAGCTAAGGTTGGTATTCGATAGTTTGCCTGTATCTAATACATGTAATAACATGTTAGTCCTCTTCTAAAAGCTGATTATAAAATTATCAGAATGGTAAGACAGAAATTGTGAAATATACCGCTTTAAATGTCCATAAATTCCAAATCTTTAAAAACGCACGATAGGGATTTCATCTATAAATAGATATCGACGCCAGAGCTGATCGCCCGAATAATCGCGAAACGTGGTCTCAAATGTGTGGTCATGTGATTTTTTGTGTTGGTATCTTGATTAAGAAAAAAATCGTAAATTTTTATTTCGTTACAGTCTTGATATTCTACAAATAGCTTTTTTTAAGCCATTGTCTTGCATGTGTTTAGTTTACATTCTATCAATAATAAGAGTTACGACAAGTAGACTGAGAGGTAGACAAGATATCTCTCTGCTACAATGGATGGAAATGCGGCCACAAGAAAGGATACAGCTTTCCAGGTCATCTCGTTATTCAAATGAACATTTTTTAAAAATCGCCATTATTGTATATTCATATGATTCTCAGTCAGTAAATAAACGTATTGACTTATTGCGCAAATCGTGTTTCCCAGTTGATTACGATTTACCAAACGTTCTGTTGACTACATGCGTAAATGTTCGATATGTGTAATCTGACACTACTCTTATGATAGTCTCCTTTAATTGCTGTTTACACTAGCATTGGCAGCAGCATTATGACGGTTTTTTTTTTTACTTCCGCGGGTTGCATAGGTAATAATTCCATAAGTTGTTGTTTTTTGCGGTATCCTTTCTTCGGCGTTCACTATATTTCTGCGGATTTCAGCTTATTTCTACGGCATTTCCGCGTATTTTTGCATTTATTTCGTAGTTCTGCGGTGTTCTTTGCATTATTGTATGGTATTTATACGGAGTTCAGTTTAATAATCTTATGTCTGTGATGTCTATGTTGTACTTGTAATGTGTTTATTTATGTGGTGTTCAGTGCATTTTGCGGTGTCCATTGTGTGGAGTGTGATATTCATCGTATTCCCTCAGATATCACGATATATCTATGGCGTTCATTGCATGTTGTTGTCTTTCTGTATATTCTGTTTTCGTCACTTTGATTACACGTGTGATTTCATGGGAACCTGGCTTGTGTTTGGAGAAGGTGAATAAGGCGGAGGTACGCCGAGCTGTTGGGGGCCGCGTTGGTCATAGCCGTAGTTGTAGCTGCTGAAGACACTAGATACTGGAGAGAGAAACAAAAGCCCAGTACATTATAACAGACATGAAAAATAGCCAAGAAGCGACCATAAAACATATCGGTACATGTTAAAATAAGATCAAGCATACATTTTAGTAAAATCTCCTTTGGGCGGAATCTCTTCAATGAATTTTAGCAAAGGTGGACACAATCTCAGATATATTATCCAGTGACAAACACAACCGCTTAACCTCTTTAGTATTTCTTTTCAAGTCAGTCACAATCCACCCCCACCAACTCGCGAAGGATGTTGTACTCTTTTGCAAATAAATAGAAGAGATTCAGTACACATAATGGATATTCCGGAAGTGGTTTTGACTGTCATGGAGTATAGTTCTGCATTAGAAGAAGGCAATTGAGGGGGGGTGGGGGGGGGGGGATTATGAATTAAGTTGAAAGCACATGTGTTCCGCATCTAGTAAACAAATAGGTTAAAAAAGTGGTATCCAACAGTTTGCCTTTATGTAATACATGTACATGTAACATTATCTTATCCTTGATGTTGGGAATTTGTGAATAATTTGTGCATAAACTAAAGTGTGAGCGAATGTTGTTAATAACATTACCTCAGCCGTTAGACAGCACAGATCGCGAATAATTTAATTTTAAATGTTCATTTTTCCAGATTTATAAATAAGCACAATTGAAATTTCAGCTAAAAATAGATATCGACGTCATAGTTAATTACCCGGATGATCATGTAACGTGATGTCAAAAGTAAATGGTCACGTGGTTTTCTTACTTAAAAAAAACTAACTATACAGCGTGGCTCGGACAGGAAAAACCATTTGTAATTACGAATGTGGTGTTATGCCTAATTGTTCACATGGATGTAGGGTACCAATAAATAACATTTTGCGAGCTCTTTTCAGGTAACTATTATGCATTGGGTTGTTTGAGTAACACAAATTCATACGCTCATATACCACTTTCAAGTTAAACTTATAATTGACTTTAACTTACTAATATACTGCGGCTGGACGTTCTGTAGAATCACGACGCCATTAGCAATGCGGCGTCGGCGGTAAAGGCAGAAACAGGTCCAAAGGCACATCTTAACAAGAACTAAGGCTACGATCAGCACATTGTAGCCGGTAAATTATTAAGCAAATGATAATAAATTAAATAACAATCAAATAAGTGAAAATATCCTGTCGGAATGTTATTATGCAAAAAGTACATGATAGACTTGTAACAGACCTGAATATATATTTACTAATATTCAGTTGTTTAGGAAATACGTGTAGCTTTTTATTGAGAGTGACAATTAGTTTATTAAACTTGCTTTAAAATCTTTCGCCCTGATTTCGCCTTCACACGACAGGATAGAAAGCTAACTGGAGAAATAGCTCAATAATGTTTTATGTTATCTTTTTTTATTTCTCCATTTCCTTAATACAAAGGTAAACTAATGTGCATTATATATCTCCCATCTATTGTTTGGATAAGTTTACGAACTTTTAACTAAACCATTTGCCAAATCGCCTCTTATCACAGATTGTTTGTTATAAGTAATACGCATGGATGTCAATACAATACACTTAAAACAAGAAGGGAACACTCGGATCTCCTCTGTATTTTCTTTTTTTATCCGAGAGAGTACTGAAACTGCCGAGATGATTGTGTGAATAGTCCTATTTTCAACGAACAACGGAATCGCAGTAGAGTTACCTGTCGTCGTAGTAACAGCAGTCATCTCCATAGCATTACCCGGAGCAGTAAAGTTCATCGCCCAAACTGTCTGTGCAATAGTCGCTGTAAAACAACTGTACACATCTTCAGAGGAGGATGGGTCGGCGTGTTAGTCATTTATAAAAAGCATGTTAATTTGTGTTCATTTTTTGTAAAACAACTCAAAATATATCAAAGAATATATATGATGACAATTTTGCCGCATTGGGTATGTAAATTAAATTTCGCGGAATGCAATTTAACACCTGATATAAACGTAAAAACAGCCGGAGTGACACATTTCAAACAACCTAATAATTTATTTTAGGATATAACAGTATTAAAATACCCGGGTTTATGGAAAAAAAATACTACGCGGTCTCGTATGGAAGGGGATATCCGCCAATATTCAATTTCTAATTTGCAAATTGCGTGGCGTAACGGGGCTCCATAGTAGATCGCAACATCATCCCATGATTACAGCTTTATTTATGAAAGTTACATTTTACAATCTAATAACATTGAGGCGTGAATACCTCTCCATAACGCTTCCAAATCCACACTCCTCTCCATAGCTCATCCCAATTCGTTCTTTTCCGTACCATTCTGCAATCCTAATATATATAGTCTAAACTAATTGCTCATCCGAACTGAGCTCGCATATATTTTTTAAGATCGTGTCATTTCTGCAGTGCACAACTCACTTTTCCCGCATATATTTTGACGTATGCATCATTCACTGTCCTGAATCATGCCTCTTTATTGCCATTTTACTAGTTTCCCGTGTGTCAAAGTATATTTCTTTGTCCCCGCTTGTGCCAGTCGTCAACGGTGAGGCGAAAAGGCGTCCCAATTCCCTCCTCTCTGGAAAAGCGGCTCGTCGTCGTAACATTTGTCCGAAAATATATTAACACTGAGATCACTTTAATTTAAAAGTAAAGTACTACTGTATACCACGGAAAAGTAACACTTTAAATTGTATGTGTTTGCGCACACTTGATTGTTCGTGTATCTGTTGGATGTCGGCATGAAAGTGGTTGACAGTTAAATGCTTTTTTTTGACGTCCGTATCTGCGAAGTGTCGTACCTTCGGCTGTTGAAATTTGTCTGTTTGATGTTATATATGTAATGAAATCGCTGTGTCGTTGTTTGGCCTATGGCGATTCTTGTTGCCCGGCAAAACGTGGATGGATATATTATTTACTGCGTAGATATGGCTTTTCTGGATTCGATAATCACAAGTGTTTATTGTATTTCTGGTAACTTTCCTGTTATAGTAGTTTATTGTTTGTTTGTTGTTATGACGTTTCATCATTCATAGAATGTTATCACTTTGACATGTAACTGTCATGTAATTGTCATGTAACCTCAGTTTGTTGTACCCTGCGGCAATTGTTTGAGGAAAACGGTTGTTTGCCAAACTTCACTTGTCATTTGGGTCATTTGTAAGTTGATCTGTTTACAATCTACTCGGTCGGCGCTGCACTGGTTGGCCGGCCAGTCTAACTGTAAGGCTTGGAATCAATTCTTATTTTTGGCTTATAAAATTGTTTTGGGTTTTAGTGTCTTATACCTTTGTTAATTATTTTTCCATTAAACCCAGTTAATTATTTGTTAATTGCTTCGAAACCATCAGCAGTATTGTGTATATTTATTTTGCTGTTTATGTGTGTGGTTTATGTAGAGTGTGCGTTATACATGAACGATCAAACATATCAATGAGAGAAACAAACACCATATGTACAAATGTATTGTATTCGCAATTTTATAGACTTCGTATTGATATTGATTTTCCTTCAAATAAAAATAAACATAACTCCTTCATTGGAGTGAATAATTTGCAACTATAAATGCATGACCATTTGATGTATAATTAAACTAATATTTTTTGTCTGTTTTTTTTTTTTGGTGTGTGTGTGTGTGTGGGGGGGGGGGGGGGGGGGGTTACGGCACACCGACACTTGATAGGTCATACGGCGCCGAATACATTAAAGTTTGACGACTATAGAGTTACAGTTGAGTTCTTTAAGTTCTTCTGGCTTGATATTGGACATTTTCTTGTTAGATCATTAAACTATGGGCTACAAAAAGGACAGCTGTCAATTACACAAAGACAAGGCTTAATAACATGCATTCCCAAAGGAGATAAAGACAATACTTTACTTAAAAACTGGAGACCAATATCACTCCTGAATTTATCATATAAAATAGCCTCTTCAGCAGTAGCAAATAGGTTAAAAAAGGTTCTACATTCACTAATAAATGAAGATCAAACAGGATTTATTGCAGATAGATATATTGGAGAGAATACCAGATTAATGATATAATGCATTTCAAGGAACAAAAACGTATCCCTGGATTACTACTCCAGATTGACTTTGAAAAAGCTTTTGACTCTATTTCGTGGTCTTTTATCAATAAAACTCTAGACCTTTTTAATTTTGGCCATACCTTTAAAGATTGGATTAATATATTTTACAAAAATATAGAATCTTGCTGTCTTATAAATTGTCACTGTTCAGAATGGTTCTATTTGCAAAGAGGTTGTCGTCAAGGCGACCCAATATCACCATATATATTTATTCTTTGTGCAGAGGTTTTGGCTTCGCTTATACGTAAGAATGAAAGTAACAAAGGTATAACTATTAGAAACACTGAAAACAAAATATCACAATATGCTGATGATACTACACTTATCCTTGATGGCACAGAAAACTCTCTTCTATCAGCTATAAATATGTTAAAATTTTATGCCGATATCTCTGGTCTGTATATTAATACTGAAAAAACCAAAGCTGTATGGATAGGGTGTAACAAAAATAATGTAAATAAACTTTTACCAAACAAAACCTATGCTGGGATAACAAATTCACGCTACTTGAAATAACTTTTTCTAGTGATCTTCAAAAATTAACTGATTTAAATTATGCTAAAAAATTTATTGAGATCAAACTCTTGCTGAAACAATGGTCAAAAAGAAATCTTACACCATTAGGAAAAATTACAGTGATCAAAACTCTTGCACTCTCTAAGATAAACCACCTCATTCTATCCTTTCCAAATCCACCCAAAGAAACTATAAATGACCTTCAAAATGCTTTCTCCAATTTTATATGGGATGGCAAACCAGATAAAATAAAAAGAGATGTAATATATTAGGATTTTTCAGAAGGAGGGTTAAGAATGGTTAATGTGGAATGTTTTATCAATGCCCTCAAAACATCATGGATAAGAAAATCAATTCTAAATGATAGGAAATATTTACAGATAATAAATAGCCAAATACCAGATATAAAGAATATGCTTGAGGTAGGTGCAGAATATATACAAAAACATTCAAAGCTTATTTTTAAACCCTTTTTGGAGAAATATTTATTCAGCATATAGTTTCTTCTTGGGAAAACTTGTTCCAAAAAATCAGAAAGAATCCAAATGTGTTTACCTTTTTGGCAATAATATTATAAAAGTTGGAAGAAAACCAATATATAAACATATTTTCATAAAGAAGAATATATACACTATTAATGATTTATTAAAGAATGATGGTACTTTCTTAACATTTACAGAATTTATTTGTAAATTTGGAAGCATTACCAATTTCCTAGAATATGCAAATATAATTTCTGCAACTAAAGCATATTTAACAAGAATCACAATTCAA
>CM017572.1:41339136-41514476 GCA_007844125.1 Sinonovacula constricta | reverse complement strand
GCAGATCATTTACTGATACAATAAATAAAATATATTGCTACCAATAAAGAAGACTATTTTACATAATGGATGATTGATGAGTTATTGTAATGAAATAATATAGTTTTTAATAGTTTTGGCTAGGGATCATGACTAATAAATGCAAAGATAGAAGAATAATTAATCATGTATTTTGCATAACAGTATTACATTTACAACTAAAGTGTAAGAATTTAGTATATGCCCATCTTTCTTTATTCATAACAAAAGTTGGTGCATGATAATTAGACTTGTATCTGTAGCTAAAATATGAATTAAATCTTTCCGCTTTTAAATTTACGGATTTGTATAAATGGTCCAATAAAAAAATGTAGTACAGAACATGTTTCACATAAATAGCCCTATAATACTATTGTTGTTATTGTTTTCTTTTTTTTGTGTTTTATTTTTAGCTCACCTGAGAACAAAAGCTCAAGCAGAGCTTTTCTGGTACTTTTTTGTCCATTGTGCATCTTTGGTCAATAATTTAGTTCTGAATACTAGAGGTTACAGCTTTGGTCAAGTCTTTATCTAACTTGGTCTGAACGAAATGTTGTGTATCTGTACTCACTCTGATCTTGTTATGGCTTAAAGTCATACATTTTTATCTATTCATTAGTTTATGCTGTCAGTTTGTACATCTGCAAGCATTTTTACTGACATACAATGTACTTTACTTAGTCCTTATTCTGGAAAACACAGGATGACCTTCAACTTTGTCAACATAATAAATAAAATAAAATAAAAAAAAGTCTTTTCATAATGCTAGTGGAATAAAATTCTGTTTTCTGAGGATAAAAAAATACATATTTTTAAGTTAATGATTGGTGTATTTTATTTTTTGAGTACTTTCAGCCCTGATTTCATCAATAATCATAACACCTGATTGGAATGTGATAAAGTGATACAATGTTGTAAATTGTTATATCATTCTGCTACATTGTTCAACAAGTGCTAATAAACCTTTCATTCTTGTCACCCAGACTTGACAAAGGTGCATTTAGGTACAGGGCACCAACTCTGCCACCTATATAGGCATGTTGCTAACTTTCCATAGAGATGTTGAAACCTGTGGTCAGTACAAAGTGTGAAGGTTTAATTGTCCATTCTGATAGATTTATTAGCCAACCTAATTATGAGGTCATAAGAATTTCAATTATGATGTAGGTGATGTCCCCAGTGTTACGATTTATAGTGGTTTGGACCGACTAATGTAACAGTGTTTGACTAGTTCTCAATATGATTGAACTTGTTGCAGTTGAAAGTAAAAGTATTTATTCATGGTCAAGGCAGCCAAACCAAGGCCTGTATTCAGCAACCATTCCTAAGTAAGAATTACTCAAGTCCTGGATTTCAGTCCACAATGTCTTCATTATGTATTTAGCTACATGTCTGTATTTTTGCATGACACTTTAACTTTGCTACTTATTTTGGTTGGCATGAAAATTGTGACTTGGGCTTATGTCATGACTTAGGCTTAAGAATGGTTGGTGAATACAGGCCAAAATGTAGCTCAAGAGATAGCAGGTAAAAGAAGTTGACTGACAGTCCAGGGGTTGTATTTATAAAGAATCTTAGTGTGTGTGTTTTTTTCTGACTTAATGTAAGAAAATTTCTTAATTTTTATTTAAAAATCATTTAATCTTAGAAATTTCTTAGGATTTTTCCTAATTTAAGGAAATTTCTTAAAGTAAGAAAACAATAACTAAGATCATTATAACAAAGACACTGCTTTAAAGTTTATTGGTAAACCATATAAGGACACCATCACCCACCACACTTTGACGTTTTGCCTACTTTGTGTGATATCTTGAGTCATTATCCTATATACATTAAATGTTGCTTGGCTGTTATTTAAATTGTTACCAAGCAACCAAATCTTCATAGTTTATTGCTTAATACCTCATAAAATGATCATCATACATTGATTATGGTTTAGCCTTTAAACATTTCCTACAACACTTATCAGGGTGAAAGATAATGTTAATGTTGCAAATCAGACAGCTCCCAGCAAACACTTGTAAGACAAAAATTATAATTGTATGCCTGTTTGGTCTTTTAACATTTAAACAAGCAGTTAGGCTAAAATAAAATAAAGAATTGTGGCTCCTGTCAAAAATTTTCTTCAGACAGATTCACAATTTTTAACCTACAATTCTTAAAAAAGCAAACAAAATAAATAAATAATAGGTTTTATTAATGGTGAGTGTTGCATATCGTATATTTAAGCTTAATAATTAGCTTAAATACAAGATACTGTAACAAAACTGGTTAATTTTAGTTATAAAAGGATGTTTTTTAGCGTTAAGTTTTGTCTTAAAATATAAATTACTGCATCAGATATGTAGAAAAATGTCCCTTTAAACAACTTTTGACAAAAGAAGTCTAGCACTCATATGGCAGTAAGGTATGTTTAAAATGTACTTAACTTCAATTTGTGCGATGTATTTGTTGAATTACCCCCTAATTTAAATCAAACATTGAAAATTATAAATTATGACAGTGCTAGTACAGCTTGCATAACATTCACCAAAACATTGGTGTCATTATGTGATAAAAGTTTACACAACACCCTCAATATCTGTCAGCTACCCAATTCTCAGTGATCATCTGGGCATTAAATGTTAATCTGCATTTGATCTATGGGTGTTATAACCAATAAATCACCTAGTGTTGTATTGTCACCATATGAACTCTCCTAATCATTCAGAAATCCATTGTTTTTCTCCAAGATACTGACTGTTACACTTCCCAGCCCCTTATTGGCCCTTCTCCTGCTAGCTTTGAACCTACTGTGTTTTAATGATCAGGCATGGGCAGAAAGTGTACATACAGATTATCATGCTGGTGTGACCAGTGCATGAAGTTTTAAGCAAATATCTCATTTTTTAGTATGAGTTATTAATAAGATCGCATGAAATTCACCAACATCCTATATTTATTTATCAGATTTCCTTTGCAAACCATATTCTTTTTTTATAACCAAAGATTTATTTAACAACACATGTTCCTAGAGACATTGCTGCAGATATAGTAGCCTCAATAGATCATGATCCACATCTATACTGTTTGATTAAAACTGATCAGTTCATGCCAAGAATGCTTAACTCTGCCACAAGTCAGTTTGTTACAAATTCCTGTTAGGAAGAAAATTATCTTTAGGCTGAATTACCAGCTAGATGAATTATCTTGTATGATAAATGTTCTAGTCCCACAATCAGTCCCTCCTCTGATTTATCCCCATTGTCCACATGGCCGATAAGCTCCAAGTTTCCCACCCATTTGACATCTAGCCACTGCACAACAAAAGCTATCCCCGCTTTTGTCTTCGAAGTGATAAACTTTGGAAAATTTATGGCCAAATTTTGAGATTTGTCAATCTTAATCTGCAGCCAAACACAGCCATTGTTTTATCGTAGCTAAACATGTCACCCATACAAATGGTCTGAAATATCAGGAATAGCAATCTTGATTCTGTAATCAGAGAGATTTTGACATTGTTCGCTTGGAAAAATTGGTACCTTAGATTTTATTGATTGCATTCTGACTCTTAAAGATGATCATTAACAATGTAACTAAATATTGTACTGAAATGTCAGAAAAAAATAAAGCTGAGATATCATTACAGAATTGGGGTTATCAAATACCTAATGTTGATAGTCATGAGAAAAAAAACATACAGAAATAACTACATTTTAATTGATTCTGAAAAAAAATCTCATAAATAAAATAAAAAGTGTTGTTTTTGTTCACATGTTGACAGTTGAATTCAAATTCAAGGTAGATTACTAATTGATGCTTTAAAATTTAATTTATTAATTGCTTTTAAGGTAAATCATGATAAAATTTTAATGGTATAATTGTATTGAAAAAAATAATTTACCGTAAAAAAGGGGGACCATTGGTATAACTGAAAGGCTGCTAAGTATGACTTGAAAAAAAGATCTGGACGAAAATGACAATCCAGATCCGCCAGCTTCATGCTGACATCTTATATCAGGATCTATACTGTCTGCTGCTCATTCTCTACAAGTATAAAGTGATATCATTTTTGTATGAGTTAATAATTATATTTGCCATATGTATTTGTATACCAAGTGTCAACAACCATTGCAGTTTTTAAGACCTTCAAACAAATCTCACTAACCCTCTCTACTTTGACCCAGATTAAGTATTTTGTTGCTATGGTGACTTCTTTTCTTAATATGAGGAAAGGATTCTTTATATCAGCAAGTTACCAAAACATCAGTTTGTGCTCCTAGCAAATTTCTAATGCTCACCAACAATATGTACATCAGCCCAGATAAAACATTTTGTTTCCATGGTAACTTCTCCTTTTTAAAAAAATCAAAATATCAACAAGTTTATCAAAACAAAAGGTTTTGCTTCTTATAAAATTGTTCACCAGCCATCTTTCCATCTACCCTAATAAAACAGTATGTTTCTATGGTAACAAGAAATTCTCAAGTCTTGGGCACCATAATATCAACATGTTCATCAAGACATGAATTTTATGTCTTTTTTTAATCTGTAAAGCAGCTGCACATATTTGTGCTGGTTCATATTGCTTGGTAATTGATATGTGTTTTAAAATTGTTGTAGTAACTTTATCAATGGTGGAAAAAAGAATGTTTGATTTTGAAACATTTTGGTGGTTAAATGGCAAAATGTTCGCTTAATACTTGTCGCCATCAGTTTGTTTTGTTCATGAAATGCATTGCAGCGACCTGTTATGATCAATAAAGCAATGTCCAACTGTTTGGTGAATGAAGACCCCCCAAACAAATGTCTGGGTAGAACCACTGGCGCACCATAGGTCAGCTGGAAATCCATCCATCATTAAGTCATTCACAGTTTATTGTATGGCAATTAAATAACAAAACAAATCTGAAAAAAAAACTCTTATGTGCTGTACATTTTTGTTGAGTTAATTCTTTAATTTGTGATTTTTTTAAATTATTTACTAAAATCAATTATTTTAACTGCCATTTTTTCCTATTTAACAAGGCTTTTTTTTTACAAATAAATATTTCTTCTACCCAGTTCAAAATATGTGCAGGAAGATTAGATTTAATAATTTTAAATAATTATTAGCAGTACAAAAAGCTTTGCATATTTATGCCCATATAACCATCAGAGGTGTAACATAAATTCTCAAGTGTGATCAAGTTTGTAGATAAGACAATAAAACTGCCCCTTTCATTATTTGGGGGCAGTACAAATCCCTTATCTATCAAAACTATCTCTTCTTTTTTCATGATTAGTTAGCCCAGTGTTACACTTTTCCCTTTTTACAAGTTATCAGAGAGGCAATCTGTATTTGAATGTTTCCCTTCTACTCTGCAAACATTTTGACACATGGCTTCACTAAGGGATGGCTGAATGGCTACTGAGGCGCAGTGCAGTGTGCAGATCAATGGAAAGATTTGCTAGGGAACCCTTTGACCAATCAACAGCTAGCATTCTGGTGATTGGACCAATCATAGAGGGTGTTATAAAAAGGGGGCAGGCAGCCCCAGCTGTCAATCATTTGTGTACTTTTGGTAGTAGTGAATGGTGTGTGTCACTTTCATAGTATTAGTAGAGGTATTTGGTTGGAAAGGATAAAGTGATCTGTGGTTATTTAGAACAGATATCTGTGCAGTACAGAAGGTGGACTTGATATTTGAGAGAAATATTTGTGTGGAGTGAAAAAGTGATTTGGCAAACTTATACATTAATACAGTTGGTTCAAATGTGATATTGGACTTATTTGTAGAATTTGTGGAGCTGATTGATTTTACTGGTTACATACTTTGTGAAAATTTTGATTTGAAATATTTCACAGTTCTTCTGACTTGTATTTAGTAAGCTGTATTAGTCTTGAATCAGTGTTCAACAACCCTTTTAGATATATTTCAAGAACAAAAGAACAGTTTCAAATACTTCATTAGTTGCTTATAGTGTGACAGTGTGCCTGACATTTTTCATCAAGTGTCACATGTGTTGCTGTCTTACATGATGCTGAGTCTATGGTGACTAATTGATTGAACTAATTAACAGACCATTGCTAATTAGTAGGACACTAATTAGGGCACTAGACACTAACTAGTGCCACGTGTTACGATGATAATCAAGGACAACAGTTCTGAATCCGGGGACAGCACTTCTAGTAGAGTCTCCATGTTACGACAAGGTACTGCAACATCATATCTTATTCATCTTTTTTCTTGTCTGTCTTCATCTTCTTGTCTTCATTTTTTCTAGCAGTCACATGATTTTTACATTTAATTGTTAAATATGAATTTGTTTGGTTTGGTGCTTATCATATACCAGAAGTTCATCATTATTTTTATTTTGTTTAAATCAATAATATTTTTTTTCCTTCTGTCATTCATATTATGTACTGATAGCATTAAGGAAAATAGTGTAGATCCTGATCAGCTTGGGTCTGTCTCATCAGATACTGCTCTGTTTGTTGTTAAATCTCAGGAAATGTGTGGTATCTTCAGAATTATACCAGGTGGTGAATTATACTATAATTATAGATATCTGTCTAACAGCTAGTGGACTCTCTATCTTGTTTCTCATTCCATTTTCGTATATTTCATTCAAGGTTATAAATTAAAAGCATTTTGTTTCATCATTTGTAGACCTAAAGTTGGTAGGCACCTAGTCATTCTTTACATAATAAACACCTGGCTCAGGTATAATCCATGCGTGCAATGCCCTTTAATCCTTAGTGTATCAATGTCTTAAACCTGTTTCATCTACACACCTGACTTATAAATAACCCATTCCAGAAGGTGGCATTCTTTCATTGAACCTTTTTTATTCTTTGGGCTTTTATCTATGGATTTCAATTGTTTTGGTGTGTCCAAAAAGTATCCTATGTCTAACAGTTTTATTCTTAAACTCAGCCATGCATTGAACTGTTGCTTTGATCTATTTTGCGCTCAGCAGTTTTTTTCTATTCACATCACCGCTTCTCAGAACTGTCAGTGACATTAGTAACACTAGGTTTCTTTCAGCTTCTTCCTTGAAGTTTATCTGATTAGTCTCTATTGAATCATCCCCTGCAGTTCCCCTGTAGGGCATATACTTATTATTGGCTATAATATTCGGAGGGGGCTCCCTGCTTTTGTCTGAGTTCAAAGAGGCATTTCGCCTACTTTCTGATCGAGTCTCTTAGTTTCCACAGAGTTACCTGTGAAAGAAAACAGGTGTGTTCTTCTATAATACAGTAGCAATGTTTGTTATTCAGACAACTAAAGGGACACTAAGGATGTCCCTTCGACACTCGCATTATTGGAGTGCTAAAAACATTTATTTGATCTCCCATGAAAAGGGCTGTTACCACTGACCATAATTTATGTTGTGATTATTGGCTGATTTGGCTTTTAACATAATTTATTTGTATTAATTAACATGTTTTAGCTGGTGGGATTTGTTGAGCGATGGGATGAGCCTTTGATATTAGGGGAAACTTGTTTGAGGGGGTTTTAACATGAAGGGTCCCAGAGGAGTTCTTCATGGTTTGTATGCAAATGAGACTTTTCTTATATCATGGTTGTTTGGAATCTGTCCATTTATTGAATTTGCTTTTAGATGATTATTGACTGATTGAAGTATTAAGTTTCCAGTTATGTGTCTTTCTATAAATAAATCAAGAATGTTCGCAGTTATCTTTTTTCAGATATTTGTATAAATACTCATGTAAAAATACATTCTTATAAGACTAAATTTCATTTTGTTTTAAAATATTGGAAAAAATATTTAACTGTCAAAATTGTCCCATATTAAAATTATCTTTTTGTTTAGTAATCATTTTAGCCCATATGTTCTGAAAATGCTGTTGCTGTGTGGAAGTCTACTTCATTACATGTGTAAGGGATCCCTGGCACGTCCTGTTGTCCCATGTATAAAGGAATCCAATCATTTCACGAGGCGGAACTAACGCAATCAGACAGTGTGTCGTTCAGTCGGAATGACAAGGGGACACAAGAGTTAGAAGTAATTTAATTGATCCTTACTACACTAAGACTTCAAGCATGTTTGGTGTTTGGGTTTTTGTCCCCTGGTGCTATCAAGCAGGCCCCTATCAACTCTGAATATTGTTTGCGTGCGTTGATCATTCAGAGGCACACCCTGTTGATCCAGGTAAGCCACCTCTCTGATCAGGATCAATACTATCTGCAGCTAGTTGTCTTTCATTGAGTCTTTAGTCTCTTTATCTTTTCTTGTAGTCATATGGAAATTATAAGAACTTTAATATGGAGTAATGACAAAAACAACAGGGTAAGGGTTAGGGACAACTGGCCCGATTTAAGGCCGATTAGAAATGTTGTGTACAAACAATTAGGGAGCATTATCCAGGGGCCTGCTGATGACCCTTTTGGTGGTGGATAGGGACAGATGTGTGTGAAATAAAAGGGTTTTGTGGAGGGAACCTTTTTCTTGAAGGCCTGCTGTACTGTCTTGATTATGGCTCATCAAGTCAATGCTAAAGGGAGTTTTTGTAGACACTTTTAAATTTGGTTATGCATTAGTGACATTAACACAATTTTTTTTTTGAAAATGTGGTTATGATATATATATATTTTATGACATTTATATTTTATGGTCTACCACAAAAATATGGATTGACAAATCAATTATCTGGTGATCAGATCTATAGGAAGTATATATGTTTCATTTGATCGTATTCTTTTTATCGCTTCTTTCATAGAAGGGAATTTAGAACATATTTCCTAAATTTTCCATCTTTTGGTGCAGTTGATGACATTTTCTTGTACATTTTGTTTATAAAGAAATGGAACTTGAACCTCTTTTCTGAATGGCTTACCCTTCCAGATGCTTGAAGATAGAACATTGTGTAGAGCAATCTATCAAAAGCAGTATTTTCTAGCATTGTTTCATGTGAACACTTATTTTTTTTATAAGTTATTTTCTCCTCAGGTGATGATTCTGTTTTGTACATTTTACACATGTTACTATTGAAGTTGGATCTCCTTTTCTCAATGGAATTCCCTTCTGCAGAGCTGTTGTGTAGAATAACCAAATGGGCAGAATGTTATACTAAACAAACAAACAGTGTTTAATGAAGCAGGGTGTTTCAAAAGGACCCCCCTAAAAGCTTTCAATTCTACGGTCTTAGATGCTCTCTTGGCCACTGATTGCAAGGGTGACATGGCTTGAAGTGAAACTGAACACCTTGAAGTTTTCTGCTTAGTCACGCCTTGTTGCTGAGTCCACATTGACAAAATGTCAAAAAAGTGTAGGTCCAGATCATTAATTGTTTGCTATAAAAAATTATGGTCTTTAGTCTTTTGATGAAGTAACAATCAATTTACCAAGACCTTAGTCTATATTCTGAAGGCATGTAGTATGATAAGGGTTAAAGATTTCATGTAGAGATGGCTTTCCTTGAACAGACTTGGCGTCTTGCAGTTCTTGCTGGCTTGTGCTTTCTTAAGGTCTGGGCTGATTGTTTGTTTGGTCTGACAGAAATGGGGGAGTTCTGCATTCAAACTTGAACCAGTAGGGATCCTTTAGTTCTTGTTCACAACTTCTGGAGACATTTCTAATTGTGGTTATTATCCCTGAGTGTGGTGCGGTGTTTGTTTTTAATACAGGTATTGTTAGAGTGTTGTTATAATCCTTTAACTGAAGGAGACTTGTATAGAAGGCGTAGGAAAGGTGTAATGGGATCTATTGTAGTTATTGCTTGGGTAAATAAAGGAAACAAAGGAAGGATGTGAAAACTTTCACCAACTTACTTCTTGTGGTGTATGCAGTCTAAACATTTTTAATTGGTAAATATGACATTCTCACATACCCAACTGATTTCTACTTTAATGTCTGCCACCTTTCAGGGCTTCTTTGTAACATTTTGTATGTCACAGGTCAATAAATTAATATTGCTTTTTCATTGTCATTACTGAATGGAGATTGCATTTAATGTGTGCTTTTAATGATTTTAGATACTAAAATAAAATTTAATGATATTAATGCTTTAGATTAATCTTTTTTTAATAATTGTATGCAAAGTACAGATAAAGTTTGATCAGTAAAATGCATTAATTAATGTTTAAACTTACAATAAATATAGTCTGATAATGTTGAAATATTGCACTTGTGATGTAAATAATTAATAAACTTAAATGTATATAATATTCAGAATTTGCTGTCTGGACCCTTTTTTATGAAAGAGAACTATTGTAGACAGAACATACCTTACCCAACCATATGCATTGCAGTGTTTTTGAACCTCATGCCAAAAGATTGAATCTATTACATAAAATTATCATATTTAAATATAATTACATAAACTCCCACTTTATGAATTATTCAACATATTAACATATTGAATAATTTCTATATGTCTCTGGTAATCCATGTTCCTTTAAATCACCATAATTAATTACTAGCACATAACCTTCCATATTATGAATCATTAAATAGGCAGACTTAGTCAATTAACCCCTATCATTCCTTATTTATAACCAAACAATTTCATAGGTATTTGCTTACAAATAGATGCATTTTTGTTACTACAGAATCTACAACAAGTATATTTCCTAATAAGATGGCTCTCTGATCTGGATCTACACTATTTACACATGTCTAATTGTTCAATAGTCAGTCTAAGGATCAATTAACTATATCTTTGGGTCTCCCACCTACTATGGAATGTCCAGAAGCTGCCAAAACTGGACAAAGGAAACAATTACCTGCCCATTGTGGCATATTAGTGATCAGCATGCTAACAATGGCAGTTATATTGTCCCTGTTCAGCTACTGGGTCCCTCAAACTGCTGGCCCCATACACACTGTGAACCCCTTACCTACTCAACATAGCTGTTTTTAGAAATGACCTCTTTTAGCTTCACTATGATTTTATGTCATAATTTAATATAACAAAAAGCTAAAAGATCACACACGTTTAACTCTTAGCCTGAAAAGCATGAAATTATCCAGGAAATTGTGAAGAACCAGTTCAGCTATTGCCTGCTGAGAGCTGCCTGGTCAGGATCTCCCCCACTTTTTGGGGTGGGGGTGGGGGCGTAAATATATCAATATTTCTTGGCTCCTTTGCATGATGTAACAAGTTTACTGAAAATTAGTATGGGTTATAAAGAAAATAAAAAATGGGCCTGAGAAGTTAGTCGCAAACATGATAAAGATCACATTAGCAAATGTGAAGAGGCTTGTAGGTAGAGTGAATTGAAGAATGTGAAGTCAGAAAAGTTAGAACAAAGTTAATTGTAAGAGAATTTTTGTACTTGTAAAGAGAGAGAATGACCAGTTAAAGGAGAATGATACAGTGTTTGGACTGTCTGGTGGGAGTTTATTGTTGGACATTTGTTGATTGAAGATGGACAGTTTGTTTACAGTTGCTGGTCAGTGTTTGTGCTGGTGTTACAATTGTGGGTCAACAATGATCAATATCAGAACTCAGGTGTCATGTCATGTGACAGGGGTCCCTTGGGTACTTACTGAATATGATGCTGGGGGTGGTAGTGGCAGTTTGGTGGGTGTAGTTGGAATAAAGTTATCCAAACAATCACATATTCAATTCATTTGTAATAAGTACCATTGTGGGTGTGGCTGTGAACCATTTCACATGCCCTTTTAAAAATAGCAACAAAATTTGTGGGAATTTAGAAAAAACTGTTTTCAGTTCCAGTTGGAAGATGATTTACAAAAAGACTTTTTATTTTGGTTCAAGATAATCACAAATAATTAACAAATGCTGAAATCTGTTATATTATTAAGTATGCATAGTTGTCTATTGATTAATTTAATAATAAAAGTATGAAATGTAAATCAATGTATTTATGTCAAGTAGTTATTATATGTCAGGGACAATCAGTGATTTATTTTTAAATTTTTCATGTTTTTTTTATCGATTTTTGTCTTTTGTCATAACTACATAAGTATAGCCCCGGGGTGTGGGAGGGAGGGGTCATCCCTTATGACAGGTGGTTAATGTTTCAGGGTGTCACTCAACTCAGGAGATGATATTCTTGTCACCTTGAACGCTCATACAAAGCCCCCTTAGGGTATCCAACTCACCTCTGGTCACCATTCCTGTCTGCAGTGGTGAAGAAAGTCATTTGTATCCTCTGCCATTTTACCTCCATTACTGGATAAAATATGCAATTAGTTGTTATTTTCACCATGATAACCAATAACCCAAACACAAATATTTTAGAATAAATAACCTTATGATAATAAATGTCATAAGTGGTTGAAAGGAGCATTAGTATGTTCTGAGATTTTACCATTTCCCCCTCTTTATATAAATTATGGCCTTAAGTGGGTTTTTTCTTATTTGTTGTAATGCTGTTACAATCAGCTTCCTTTACATCATTATATCATACATTTATACAAATTTATTTCATATAAAGAAGTTTATCCTATTTTGTGCCTAACTGGTGAAACTACAGTTTCATTTATCTTCTCTGGTTTTACTTTTTGTAAAACTTTGATATGACTTCTGACATATTCTGTCTGCTAATGAATAATTATACTTAAGTAATATATTATGTCCAAATGATTTGTTATTCATTTTAAATTAAACAATAAATCAATGATAAGTTATTTAAAAAAAGTTTAATTATTATTTAAAAACAACAATAATTTTAATTAACAGTGTTCAGAAAAAAACAACAACTAAAAGATGAAACATAATTTTATTTTTATAATAAATTAATTAATTTTATAATTAATTTAATTTTTATGCATATAATGTTAAATATTTAGATGCATTTTTGTTAGATATATTTACTTTGTCGCAATAATGCAAAATATAAAAAACTAAAATACCTTGTAAATATGTTGATATATAAGCTGGCAATAAATCTCAAAAGCACATATAAGAATATCAGATAAAGTGCAAAACATATACAGATCCTTCTAATAAAAACAGGAAATTGCAATATAATAAATTGACATATGATTTACTTAAATTGCCAAAGTACTCCAAGTAATAAGAAGCACTTTAACAATTTTCTTAAATTATGCAAATGTCAATTAGGAATTTTCTGATTTAATCATTTAAACTATTGTAAATGGGTGTGGCACTTTCTTAATCAATTAAAGAAAAAAATGTCAAATTATAATTACTTGAGATAAATAGGAGATCTCACAGATAAGTACAGGATGTAAGACTTAACATATTAAGAAAGCTAAGCATTACTTACTATTTCTTAAACAATCAGATCTGGATCAGTGACCCCAATAATTGCTGACTATTTTACAGCATGACATGTCAATCAACAGTGAATAATACACTTGCTAATTGGTGACCAGTGCCCCCTTAATTGGCAAGTGGCAGTTATTATTGTCAAGGAAGTACTTATGTCACAGATTTCTGCTCCTTCTATAAAACTGGCTGCCAACCAGAACTCTAGCATCAGTATGTGATTGACACCAAATAGAACAACATCAGTGATATATATTGGAGAAATACATTATAATTTTGGAGTGCTTTAGTAGTGAACAGGTGGACAGTGTGGGCCTATTGTTATTATTGAGACACTATGTCTGTATAGGAGGAATTATTGTGGGATTGTAGAATTGGTGTGTTCTCTGTGAAAAGTGGATATTTGCAGTCTGGAGTACTAGTGCTATTATTTTTGTATTCCTGCTAAAATGATCCACACAACAGGTGTGTAAAATGTTCTCTATGATAATGATTGTTCACTTGCTTTATTTTTTGTTACTGTTTTTTATTATTATTTCTAACCACCACTACATAACGTTGAATATTTTGACAATTTCTTACTCTTTTTGCCATTTGGTATTACCCTTTAATTTTCTAGGAACTTCTATTTCTTTCCTTTCAAATTTGAATGTTATATTGAAAACCATAAATAAATATTTATTAAGCAACACTCATAAATAATTACTGTTGCATACTAAATTTATATTATTTGAAAGTAACTATCAATCTGAATAATGTATACATTTATTTAATTAAATTGTTACTGATTTTTTAATCAGTTATTATAACAATAAAGACTGATCACATAATATGGCGTTTAATTTTTGTGTTTTCTCTATTCCAGGTCAGTTGAAGCTGTCAGCATACATGAACTTTGGTCTTCTGACCGTCCATGTTGTACAAGGGAGACAATTCTCCACCAAGTGGAAGTCATCATGTGACTCTTTTGTTAAGGTAAACATCATCATTTAAATTTACACAGACTTTACAGGTTTTGATTGTTAAAGATGCCTGTTCACACAATATAAACAAACCCCTTTTATGTGTTTACAATCATTTATGGGGACCATTATTGTAGTTTGTATCCCCCTTTTCTGGTCCTGTCAGCACCTACTGTCTATTTAAACAGTATCCCTCCATCAGCACATTATTCTTTTGTGTTTTTGAATGTATTATATTGCTGTACTGATGTCAGCATATTCTATTTTCTGTACAATCTATACAATATCTCTTGTTAAGTGTGATAATTTGAACAACATTTCTTGAATATATAAATTCTTACAAAATCAACTGTGTTTAATTATTTTTGTTATTAATATTTAATTATTTTCATGTGTGATGTTTGTATTAACAGATGCAGCTTATTCCTGATGATGGAAAGAAACCCAAGTGTAAGACTGAGATAATTGTCGACTCTAACAACCCTCTGTATGATGAAAAATTCTCACTGTAAGTATCTTTTGTTACGTCTCTTTTTATTGAACCCTTAACTTTATGCCATATTTTTGAATAACATAATACAAATTTTGTATTGAAATTTTACTTTTTAAATGTTTATTTATTTTTCTACCTAACTAGTGTATTATTAAAATCTGTAATTTGGTTCTCAGATAATAGACCTTTAAGGCTTTGTCTCACCATTTCTTACATTATCTATCAACTAATTAACCCCTCCCTTTTAATCCTATCTGCTGTCCATCAAGGCAAGATCCTGGTCACCTTGACATTTACTTCCCTTCTTAACACCATGTCTTCTTGTCATAATCAAAAAGTTTCCAGCCCCTCTCCTCTGATAAGATATAAGATCAGTTAGGGATACATTCTTTGTGAGCAATTTACAACCATTAAAATGTCACTATGATAGTGATGTAGATAGGTCTGCGGCAAATATTTGCTGAGAAGATTTGGGTTGCTTGTTAAATTAATTACAATCAGTGCATGATAAAGTCTTTAAGATTACCTATGAGTAAAAGTCTCTTCTAAATAGTTTCTTGTGTCCTAAGTCTAGCTTTGTGTTAGTTTTATTGCCTACCACATTGTTACTCTAAACATGTCAGTCTTATTTATATCAGCCACAGTTTCCATAAATAGATTGTAAACAGTATTGCCTGGCAGATGTTAGTATAACAGAGGCATGTGGGATAATTAAGAATAAGTTAGTTATTATTTATGAAACATGCATCATTGTATAATACTTATCAAACTAGTCAAAGAAGGCTTTGTTTTGTGAGATTTGACTATCATTTGGTATTTATAAATAAAAGTTAACAATTACCTATTCATAAGCAGATGTAATGTTGCAGTGTGTATAGCAAGAAGGGTAAACTGTAGATTGGTCTTAGAACAAAGAAGTGGCTTCTGATGTGAAAGAAAGTTAAGGGATCAGTAGAGATATAGATTATGGGCAGATAACCATGTCTGTAAATCTGCACATCATTAGAAGATCATTATCACCCCAATCCTCAGGGGGAAGTGGTGGGGTGGTGCTCAATGATAGATAGGGGTATGTCTAAGCCACAAAATTTTGGACTATAGAGGATCCCCATAGTCATGCATTTTGCTGACAGTATAAGGGGAGAAATAAGTAACATTTTAAACATCAAATAAGTAGATTCCATTGATATGTAACCAATAAACACATAAAGAGCATTTGACAAAAGGAATTATCAGGAGTCAAAAAAGAGCGATAACTGATGATCAGGAAACATGTAGACACAATGATACAGCCTCTGGGTCATGTAGAAATGTTGTGTTATCTGCTGGACTGATGGCTACAGAGATAATGTCCCATCTCCTGCCATCTTGGACAAGTTGACTAGCCAGTCTTACCTTCTCCTGTCTGCTGGGTTTACCCCAGTCAGCTAGCCATCCCTCTGGCTACCGAGTCAGTCCACACACTACTCTGTCAGCAAGTTACTGAGTTCAAATGAGCAGGAAAATATTGGCCTTTTCATCAGGATTGTTGTATTTATAATCATCATTTCATCATTGTCAGCAAAAGCAGAAGTAAGAGAAGTATCAGTCAACTATGCTGATTCTGTAATGGATTTTTAAAAAATAATATTGAAAATATTATTAAATATTTCCATTTTATTTCAGTGAGGTTAATGAAGAAGACCATTGCAAGCGATTGCTGATCACAGTCTGGCATCGTGATCAAAATGCCAGGTAAGAAATCTTCGATTTGATTTTTTTTCGATAATTATGTTAAATTAAACACCTGATTTGAATTCATCATGTTGACACTTCAGGTCAGGTCACTCATACAATCAAATAGTTGGATCTTCTGGCTGCCTTACTTGACTGACTTGTGCAGATTATAATTAATGGCTTTGTCTACACCGGTGCTCATCTGAGTGCAATAAATCTAATGGCAACTTGAGTAGAACCAGTCTGATAAGTTTTGCAAACAAATCAAGGGTGGGTGGGGGGTTGATGTGTAGTTGGGTTCACAGTTTGTCCTAGCTTAAGATATAATGAAAGTACCAGTAGGTTTTCACTTAAGTATGATAGAAAGCAATAAATATGGCAGATATAAATGGAAGATGTCTTATCAAGATCTGCATCAATTACTACAGTCTCTATTAATATGCATAGTTATATATGCTTGAAGTTGATAAAAAAATAATCTTAGCCATTCTGAATCATTTTGGTTATTAATAAAATGTTGCCTGATCATGGTTATTTGATGAGTCTCTTCATGGGGGATTAGTCCCAAGGTATGAAACCACCTTGCTGGAATCATCAGTCTGGTCATCATATCATGATTACTTGTGGTGTGATATATAGGCCTGATGAGCACCAAGGGGCTGCCATAGGGTCCCTTGCAAGGGATCATTAGCCCCCTAATCATTGCACTATGGGAAATTGATAGCTTTGGGATTTCTTTTGGGGCCATCCAGATTGAAGGCAAAGTTCTGTGTCCGGATTAGGCAGTGGTGATGATATGGTTGATTTGTAATCTCTAATCAGTAGAGATAGATAGTAGAGTTGTCTCCTGATACAAGATAGTGGGTCTTCAGGCTCTGCTCAGATATAACCTTGTCTTAGATTGGTTGATGGTTTTGTCTGGCACTGCCTGATTGGCTGAGTCAGATGTGGATATAAAAGCTTTGGGCTGTTCTGGGATTTCGGATGTTGGCAATACTGGTAGCTGTGTTTGTGTGTTGGTGATGACTTGTGCTGATTTATAGGACCGATAATTGTAATTACTTAATGAGAAACAGCCAATATGGTAATGAATGAAGGGTTTCTCTTGGAGGATTCTTCATCTATGATGAAAGCAAGGAGGAAGTAAGTTTGTTCTTAATTAAGAAGATGTAATATCTTTTCAGCATGTTAATTAAAGTTGATGAAGACATAGTTCATTATAAGTATTGGTTCTCAAAAGTTTGTTTTGTTTATAATGGTTTAAAAATTTTGATGCAAACATGCTTGGGCTTTAGATTACTTTTTATTTGTTGTAACTAAATGGAAATGTTTCCTAAAAACTGGAATTTTGTTCTCATTAGTTTTTGAATGGTCATTTTTATGCAGAAAATGCAATTGTCAAAATGGGAAACATGGTCTCTGTGATCATTGAAATTCTGTAAAGCTTAATTTTAACAACAGCTATCAGCTTATCTAGTTATTTATTTATGTATTACAGCATTAGGCAGGAAGTCTCTGCTTTGATTCTTAAGTATGAGGTACTTGACTTCTTTTAACATAATGGTTTGTGTCAAGTGTCAGATTATGTGGTTAAGGGTCTTATAAAAAGAGGTCAGGTCCTTTCTTACACAAATGCACCCTAAATATTAGGGTCTAGTCTGTTTGGTTATACAATAAGCAATAAGCACTGTCTTCCATGGGTATAATAATCATTATCTAAAGTCTTGACTTTCTTAAGTGTCAGCTTGATGTGAACATGACAGATGGTTAGCTTTGTTTTGTTTTCTAGTTGAATAGTTATTCTTATCACTGGATGACAATTGTGTGATATTTTTGGAATCAGTCTTTACAAACAAGATAAGTTTCATATATTAAGTGGTTGCACAATTTTATACTGGTATGAGATATAATAGCCCTTCATTCCTGAAGATAAAATTTTTGAAAAGTTCTAAAGTGACTTTTGGAGGGAGATTATAAAAGGGGAGATAAATTTGTGATACAATGGTGCAAGAGATTATATAGATTGGTGTATTAGCTTTAGCCACAATGGTTATAGGAAATGTTTAAATGTAGTTTATTGCTTGCAGCATACCATTTATAGAAATAAATTTAAACAGCAGGTGCAATATAGGGCTGTGTTAAGAATGAGGGGATTTTAGTGGATTATGGAAAGTTAACCCAATGGTCAATTATTTCATGGTAATAGATATGTTGTTATAGGCATTTCACTAGCTAATCTGTGTATACAGAGGGTTTAGGTAGGGGTTGAATTGGGGGCTTCGAAGGGATGATTGTGTTTAAATAGGGAGATTATAATAAGGCTGTTATTTTTGTGGGATTATTATGGGATCATAACAAATCCTGATAAAGGTTGGAATAAGGCTTGGTAGAAGTTAAGAGCTTGTTTTTGTTATTCTGTCAAGACCAGTTTTCATTTACAAGCCTCCTTGAATTATCTAATTGCAATGAATTATTTAATCTGAAGAATTTTGTCTACAATTCAAAAGCCCCATATTTTCCATTTGTAAATGATCACTTGTTATGTCATCCTAATTTTGTTATGAATAAAATATGTTGAATAATGTAATAAATATTATATTATGATATATTGCAAAAAGGATTAAAGAACTGTTACACATTTTTTTGTTAATATTTTTTCACATGCTTTATTTTGTTGTCTCTGTTTTCAGTGTAAATGAATTCCTGGGCTGCATGTCATTTGGCCTGCGTCACCTGACCAACCCAAAGAAAGAAGTCAGTGGCTGGTATTACCTCCTTACTGAAGAGCTTGGCAGAAAAAAGCACTTGCAGGTCTCACACAAGCAGAAACCATACCTCAAAGTCAGAGGTAAGCCACATATAAAGAAAATTTCTCATATGCATTTTTTATTTTATTGAAATAAGTACTTAACTAAAATATCAACACTTTTTTTTTTAATAAAGACAGTTAACCCAGTAATGGTGAACTACAATCATGTGTAACATTGTCTTTCTTTAAAAGATTAAAACTACTAATTAGATAATAAAAAGAAAAAGGTCCTTAATGTTATTGCCAAACAAGAGCAAAAATACAAAACTCACAGCATTGTAGTCCCAACTTCAATTAGTTCTTAATACACACACATATTTCTTGATGCAAGTACTTGCTAGTCTAATAATTCTTTATTGTGTTGTCTTCATGTATTTATTTTTTTTTTCTTATAACTTTTCCAGCCCACTCTAACATCCCATCAGTGAACAAGGATGTTTGGGGCACTGAGTCCCTTTATCTCACAGTGTCTCGAGGTAAACATGGTTTTGGTTTCTCCGTTGTTGAGGCCTGTCCAGTCAGAGTAGGTCGTGTAGATGGCGCATCACCCGCTGAGGCTGCTGGTCTTAAACCCGGTGACATCATCATCCGACTGAACAAACAGAATGTCTCCCGATCAACTGCTTCCAGTGTGGCTAAGCTTGTTAAGTAAGTAGTTAATGGATGTCTTTCTCAATTTTTTCTAATTTTATTTCAGGTTTCATATTTCAATTAAAAATTAACTTTATTTGCAATGCTTACTTTCTTAATGTCATTATTTTACTCATTTTTATACAGTAAAAATATTTAAAAAAGCTTAATAAATAAAAAGGAATGGAAATGCTTCTCTACGTTTGTTACTGCATTTCACAAATCTAACAAAACAGATTCTTAATTTACAGACATAGTGGTAACCAGGTAACCATGGAGGTGCAGCGACCACGCCCAGTAACCTATGAGCATCTTGAACCAGAGGTGGATGACATCACAGACGGTTTCCATGGCACCCAAACAGATGGCGACCACACTGTGCCGCAGATGTTCACTCTTCATCCTGAGGAGGATGAGGATAAGGAGAATGAGATCTCTGTCGACAATGACACACTGTATCCCATCAATCCCAGCTTGGCGTCCCTGGCAACAAGCACCCCACTCCCACTTTTGGCTAGAGGCCACAGGGTACGTTATGAACGTTATGATTGTCGTCATGGCTGTTTATGTCGGTTAATGGATGATATATGATGCATTGAGATGCAATTTAATAGATCTTAAAATTGTATGTTCATTTGAAACCAGAAACCGGGCTATCAGCTTCATTAATGTTTTGCTGATAAGCCATTTTGGTTTTTATTGGACAAAATGTACTTTTTTGTTAACAACATGATATAAAATTATTTAGTATTATTTTCATATTTGTTGACATTAACTGATTTATTATTAAGAATGTATGTCAAATGGTATAATGAATTTATATTACATTGTAATTAAAATGTGCTCTGTTTGTTAATGCTTTATAATAGAATAATATAAAATAAATATAAAAATAAACAAAACAAGCCTTTTTGATGTTTTTTAAAAAAATTATGTATGTGTTGTGACATAAATATATATATATATATATATTAATCCTTATTTTTATAAATAAGGTTCAATCTTATAACAATCTTATAAGTAATTGGAATCTCTTAAATGAACAAACAACAAATACAACAAGATGCTAGCACAAAACATTGATTTTGAAATTGTCAATAATTGTCGTAAGATGTTGCACAAGTGATTACTATTGTAATTAAAAAAATCAGATCACAACAGATACAGACAATTTGTTTAAATTTATTATTTCTGGAAGATACATTAACTATTGTTTCTAGAAATTGTGTGTTCTTTGAACACATTATCTATAATATAAAATATGATAAAATCTGTCTGTGGTAACCTATGGTACATCCACACTAAACCCTGTGTCCCTGCAAATGAAGACCACTAATCAAGCCCTCCTCTTTCTGTGTACAGACGGTGATGACCTTGGAGACACGGAAGCAAGAAGCCATCCATCGGTTATTGAGTCTGGAACTTGACTTCATTGACATAATGCACGCTGGTATGCAGAGGTACTCCCGCCCACTCCGACACTGTATCCTCAGCCATACACAACATTCAGCGCTCTTCCAGAATATTGAGAAGGTACATTTATTGAATATTCATATTATTTTAGGAAAAGATATAAAGATGGGGTTCACAAAAAAGACTTGGTGAAAAATGCATGGCTAATTTTTGGTAATGATTAATTAAAACATTATAAATGCTTAGAAGATAGTTATATGTATTTTCCCATTACTTTCAAACTATATGTTATTGCTTTTGTGAATGCAATGTATCAAATTTAAAGATTTGGCATCTTTGAATGAAATGTGTATATTATCCCGACTTTTTATCCTTACGAACTAAAAACAATATGCTTTACATTACCATGTTCAATATAATTACATCATTCCTTTCTCCCCTCCAGCTGACAACCATCTCAGAATACCATGTGAAGCAGATGCATGACAATGCTCCGTCTTCCTTTATCTCCGAGGACACTGACACCTCCTGCACCAGTGACAACCACAACTTCCTGCAGTCCATCGGCATGATCTACCAGTCCAAGGTCCACATGCTGTGCCAGGCCTACGAACTCTATGCCAGGGGCATATCCGCAGCAAACCAGGCTCTTTCTGACCTCCGACGATCAGAAGACTTCATGAAGTTTATTCGTGAGCCCCAGACGGGAAACCAACCAAGCATCAGCACGTTCATCCACCGACCAGTTCAGCACGTGAGGGAGTTGTACCGCGTCTTGCAGGAGATATTCCTAAACACATCACAAGACAGCCCTGACTATAACAGCCTCAAACAGGTGGTGGAGGGACTCCAAGAATGCACAACAAACATCACTAACTACAGCTGCGACAGAGTCCAGAGTATGTCATCCATTGCCTCAAGGGACTCCAAGGCGAGTTTTACATGCAGCATGAAGTCACAGTCGTCCACTGCAAGCAGTGCTACCAGTAGCTCGTCAAAAGGTCAAGGTCACCAGGGGTCACTTCAGCGGTCACGATCAGTCGACATGGATGTAATGAAGATTCAAGACAAGCTTGTCTTCTCCCCTAATGTACCTGTAAGTCTCACTTAATATTTTTAAAAACATATCACCTATTTGAAAAAACATTCAAACTTATCATCTATAGATGTTTAAATATTATCAATATCATGTATTAAAGCAAGAATTGTAAGAATTACTTCTGTCCAAGAATTGCAAATTCACATTTATTGTAGTCTTACACAAATTCAATCCTTAGGAAAATTATATTAAAACAAAATATTATTACTTCACATATTATTTCACATATACATTAAATTAGCCACAGTTGTTTTCCTTTATAACATTATCTTATTTTATCTACCTCTTTTCTTCCAGGTATTCCAACTATGCCATGATGACCGCCATCTTCTTTTCTCCGGAGAAATGTTCCGATGGGAAGGTCACCAGTGGTCCAAGATTTTTGTGTTCCTTTTCACTGACCTACTTCTGCAGACAGTCAAGGAAGCTGATGGTTTCCTTCGAGTCCTCCATGAGCCCATGCTTCTGAGAGACATTGTTGGAATGGATGCCCAGCGACAACATGGAAACGAGTTTGTCCTATACTTCAATCCTAAGGTTCTGAGCTCCGGTCACTCATCAGCAAAGAAACTCAGCATGAGAGCGCCCTCTACAGAGCAGAAATACGCATGGAAGAGTCTAATCGAGCAGCGAGTGTTCGCTATTCGAGGGTGCTTAGAATATTACAGCAGCTCAAGTGATGTGTCCAGCAGTTCTGCTTCTGCAATCATCATATAGACTTCATTTAACAACTAGTCTGATTCTGTGCCAGCCATTATTATATAAACTTTATTATGACTGAAAAGTGAATGCCTAGTCCTTCATCATGGGACCAGTCAATTATTGCCAAAAGAACAGACTTGTTTAAGAACCAGTCAAGAAATCATTGGTTCAATACTAACTGTAGAACCAGTCAACTGTAGGTGTAACTGTGTATGTACGTAGTGTTGCAGAAAATTGGTTGTACTTATCGATTCATACTACAAACATTGCAAGTTGTATGCAAATGTGTTTACAGTTAACATAACAGACCAGTTTGTTGATACAAGTGACTTTTGTAATAAATTACTAATATGTTACTTATATAACAAAGACAATGCGATATTGCCAATGAAGTATATGTTTTTATGCAATTAATGGATTGTATATACATAACATCTTTTTATTTTGTTACAATGTGCCTTTGTTTTATTTTGGAAATTAGTTTTCCATTAAAGTAAATTAGGTATTTTGAATCTAGTACAAAATATAGATGAAAAAATTAGTACTCTGTTAGACTATATTCTGCAAGACTGATATTTTCTGTCTTTTGATGTTTGATGCATTTTGCTGTAAGCAAAAAAAATCTGTCATAAAGAACAGAATTTACTTTTTAAATGAACATTTTGATTTGTTAATAAATTCAAATTGTCTCATTACTTTTTCTCTCTTCTTTCGATCTTTCTGTTCTATTGTGCATACTGTATATAGCTCCCAATTGTCTTACATCTTATAAATGGCAGCTTTTTGTGTTCCTCATTTTGGTTTTATTGTTCTGTATTTTGGTCAGTATTTTATTTATTCTCTTACTCAGTCCCTTAAGTTATTTTTTGTTCAGTGTTGTGTTTTGTTTTTATTTTGCTCAAGAATACTTAACTTTGTGTCTTATCCATTTTTTGCTTTTGTTTAGTTTTTAGATTTTTTGAATCTTCGAAATTATTTTGAGTTATCTAAAGTTGTTTTTCAGTATGTAAACTTTCAGTTAAGTCATTTTATATCTGACTAACAAGACAATGAAGTTAATTTTAGACAAATCAAAATAAGAACTAAAGGTCACTGTGTATTTTTTAAGTATGAAATCTGTTTCAATCAATGAGTATAACTTTTCCCTGTATGAGGTACCTTAAATATCTTTTTTGTAAGACTATAGATAGTAGTGCTATATTATGTATTGATGTTTATTAAGAAATCAATAAATACATATAAATGCTAAACTTGTCGGAGTTACTTTATTTGTTTTCTCATAACTAAATGTCTTCAAGATATTATTCTGCATAGCTTGCTAACCTTACTTATGACTGCTGTAGCAAATGCGTAGTCAGTCAGACTTAGTTCAGAGTGACTGCCATTGGTAGAAATATAGGTATCACCATAGACCAAATTGTACTTGTAACATATGAAGATGGGGTAGCACTTTTACAAAAGTTGAAAATAACATCCTACAAAATCCAATATTAATTTTGAAGCAGCGACTTGTCAAAAATGTAATGTCTCGGTATACTAAAAGCTTATTTCCTGAAAAAGTATGTATACATTGTGTTAATTATTGCCTGACCAATGCTGCATATCTTTTTTATAAAATATTTCTTGTTTCATATCATTACATCTTTACTTTAATACCTACAAGACACATCAATCAATCTTGGACCATCTGGTCAAAAATTGATTATTTTTAGCTCACTTGAGCACAACATGCTTTGAAGTCTAAAATTCTAGAAAATGTTATAAGCCCAGAGGACACACTAATGGTCCAATCTTTACCAAAGATTTCAAAAGTAAATAACTGAATAACTTGACGCCGATATGAGCCTACTAAAAGCTTGTGTCTTCAGGTGAGCCATTAAGGACCATCATGCCATCATGGCTCTCTTGTTATTTATTATGTTTATTTTCCTGAGTTCAAGTCACCAATCCTTTATCTTTATATTGCAACATGATCTTAATGAAGTCATCCAAAATAATTTCCACTATGTTGTAAATTGTCCCATAGGGAACTGTAGAGTAATATATTTTCTAATTATGGCTGACACAAAAAATTTCATCTTTTTCAAACAATTGCTCTTTTTTACTTATTCGCAAACTTACATGTAACACTTGAAAAAAAGCAATTTGCCAACGATTTTAGTGTAAGCGTTATTGGTAAAAAAACATTAATTTGGTTACGAGAGGCAAGTTAAAAGGCCTATTTCTCTGCTTATGCATTATTGATTGTCACAAAATGTTCTGTATAGGTTAACATTGCTGTATTTAATTGCATTGGAGGACATAGGTGAAATGAAAATTGTCCCCCATGATGGATGATATCTGAGGTCCATATAATAGGGAGGTCCTTTAAGATGGAATCCTTGGACTCCCTCATCTGTTCGCTTTCTTACGTTTGCATAGAAATGAGGTCTAAATGCATTAAAAAAATGAAATTTTATTTAAACAAGAAACTAGTCATGCTTGTTGATGATGGTTGATCTGTGTTACACAGTGCAAGCAATACAATCGCTGAGTAATCCAGATAAAAGGACTTTTGAAAGAATTCAGGGGAGACTATCGATGAACGTGTAGCGTAGTATTTTCATGCAGCGCTACTTGATCATAATGGCATAGCCTATATAATTAGTTGAGGCTTCAATTTACAGATGCTGCCAAATAAATACCTGTGTAAAAATGCTGTGATTGCTTGCTTGTTCAATGCAGGAAAAGATATTTGTTTTAGATTATGTCTTTGGGGAGAATGCTTTTTTACATTCTACACTTGTAAAAGGGTCGTTTTTATTAAAAACTGTCATGCAGACAGTTAAATATATTTTATGGAAATGGTGTAATGATTGTAAAACCCAGGATGTTTGTTGCACAAAGTTACCTAACATATATGGCATGATGGTACAGGCCCACCTTACCAATATGTATCTGGCAGGGGGGTCAGAATTGCAGTATCCCAATATACCTAGTATGACTTCAAACTTTACTCGACGTTATACCTTATTGTATTCTCTGTGACATATCAAGTGTTGAAATGTGGTTAAACCCAAAATACCAATACAAATTTCACCAGCATCATTCGTTAACAAAAGTCTGAAACAATACATTGATTTACTCAACAGTGACTGAATCATTGGAATATATATGAAACATTTGGTTTTGTGTTTCATGTAAGAGTGCCTAGTCAAATTGTAACATGGTCACTGTTATAATATAAGCATTTGAAATATTTAACCTTATATAACATACCAGTAACTATCAAAGTGTATGATGATAAATTGACCAAAATGATTGTACTATGAACAAATAATAATTCAAAAAAATTTAAGCTTAATAAAATTGGTATGAGGAAAAGACAAAAAATCTAACAAGGCATGACTTGTATTCACCAGGGTGTTATTTTAGGTACTTAAGTCAACTTCTACTTTATTTGTTGCTGACTTTAATATATCAGACTTAATTAGACAAACTTGTTGAGCATGAAAACAATTTGGTTAACCAGTATTTTTACCTTCTTCATATCAACTTTTAAAGTGTAACAGGTCTTTTTATCTGGAAATTTTATTATGATCTGGCACAAAGTGCACATATAGATACTGTCCTGATATATTGTACAAACACTTCTTCTTATAAAATTATAAAATTTCTTAAAAGTTTCCTTCAAGAGAATCTTATGCATCTGCAACTTTCATTAAGAGTCCACTACTATTTCAAGAGTTATTGCCCTTTTTATGTTTTTCATGTTTTGTGATTTCTTTGTGCTAATTCTACAGTTCAACATTAATTTTGTTGACATCTATTCAACCATGGGCTCCTGAACATTCCAACTGTCATACAGTGTACTATTGCAGCAGTTATTTATGATGATTTGCATTATTTCTCGTTTTTAGATGTAGGAGTTGATGTCCCTTTTTTGAGATATATTTAAGTGTGTTCTCAGCACTGCTCAGCACATGTCTAAGAAATTCAAGATTAGATTTGTTGTCAAATTGTTCTTTTTTATATTTTATATTCCTCAAAATTGTATTTTTTAGTTTGTACTGCATACTTTTTAAACATAAACTTATTGACATAACATGATGTCATACCAGAAGTGAGGTGGGCAGTATTTTCCCTTGATTTACAGTTTTACGTAGTTACAATTCAGTTATATATAAATTATATGTAACATGTTTATAAACACTAGAATAGCCTGCTTACAAAACCTTCTTGTCAAATACCTTCTATCCCCCACTAAAACCTTTTGCTTTAGAAAAGTTTTTGTTCAAGACATGAAATATTCATTTTACACTTGTTATTATATACAGATTGTCAACATTACAGTCTGAGTTAAACTTACAGAAATACTTGTCTAATGTTTTTAGTTTGTTTTCTTTAAATTTCATCAAGCCTAATAAAGATGTTTTATTTCCCAAAGAATAAATAAAAACAATGGTCTTGTTTATTTGTTGCAAATTTCAAATAAAACCTTCACTCGTGAAAAAGAAAAGAAAGTTCTGGGTAGGAAAAGCTTCTAATTTGTACAAGGTCTGCTTGATAGTCAGAAAGGAGTTGTTTGAAAACCTGCAAGCTGGGGAAATGGTGCATACAGTTCTCAATACTGAGTGTTATGTTTAGTAAAAAGAAATAGAAAATATCCTATTTCGTATGATCCTAATTGATTCTGGAAAAAATATTAATCAACAATTTATTAACGAGAAGAAATGGTATCTTCTCTTTTTCTTTCATAAAATGGGGTGGACAGACACATAAAAATATTTTAAGATGATAATTTCTTTATTATCAACATGGAAGGAAAGAGCTTAGACATGAAATTTTAGTGTAACATAAAAAAAAGTATTTTCAGAGAGAGGGAAGGATAGAGACACACACAGAGACAGAGTGAGACAGGGAGAGAGACTGAGTGACAGAAATATATACATAAACATAAATATTTTTTAATGTTTAAATAAAACAACAATGTAACAAAAACAAAATATCTCAATAACAACTAACAGGTCAGAGTGCTAGCACTTCGTGATGCTTCCAACATTATCACATGACAAACTTCACATGAACTCTCACATGGACTTCCATGTCACAGTTACAATTAAGGAACCAAATTTAAAGTAAATCACTTCACTAGATAGTAATTTCCAATGTACACTGTACAGTCACACTGTCCCAAGTCTTGACAGTATCTTCTTCTATATCTTTAAAAGAAAGCAGACCTGCCAAGCTCTCCCTCGAACCAACTCTCTGTATCGGTGTTGCAAGGTGAGATGTCTGGTTGTCCGTCAGAGCTGCCACTGCCAAAGCCACTGCTAGAAGATCTCTGGGAAGACGCTCGCTTCAACATGAAGGACCCCATCATGGGCACTCGGCGCCCAGAAGGGCGACTCTGGCTGATGTCACACTGGCTGGTGGGTGGAGCTTTCATCATGCAGGGTGTTGCTTTCTTGTTGGAAGGGGTACAATAAGGGATTGCAGGTGGGGAACATGATGGATGCAGTCCGGTGACGACAGGTCGAACATTTCGGCTAGCGTCCACACATGACTGAAGGCCTAGAATAAGAAAAAGGATTTGTTAAGTTAATGATATCAAATGGAATACAATGGTGAGTTTCTAAGAGAGAAAAAGGAACTGACTGAAATTTGTTCTTATAATGCTCAAATATCCTGCTTGAAAAAACAGTAGGAAAAACAACTAATAAATAAAAAATTTCTAATACTTTCAACATTATTAACAAAAATATAAGATATTATTGGATTCTTTTATATTCTTATATATGTAATTGTTAATAAATTGTTTATTCATACTCATTCTTTACTAGTATTTAGTTCACTTCTTTTCCCCTTTTTCATTACTTACCTTTTTTATTTCCATTATTATTACTGCATTTGGAAAAAAAAGGTTATCAGACAAAAACATCGGAAAAGGAACTATCAACTTACCAAAAACAATCTGCTGGAAAGTCAAATATTCCCGGGTCTGGGTTGGCAGGGTTGACAGGATCAAACCCATTACTCCCAGAGTCTCAGTCAGGTGCTGGAGAGGGCTGTTCAGAAAGTCACACAGCGACATGTCTGTCTGTTGAGGGGCATTCAACAAGAAGTTGCGGAAGTGCTCATTCATCTCTAGTCGACCGAGGACGTGGGATGCAACAGTCAGACCTGTGGTGTATGTCTTGTAGGCCTGGACCAGGGTAGGGAGCTGTAGTGAAAAAAATTTACCTTTATAATAAAATTTTTATTTTATACAGACATTATATTTAAACATTAATTTCAAGATGTTACATCATGCACACATCATTTCTTAAAAGTCAATGAATGCATTTTTTGAGGAATGTAAATAGATGAGGAATGTA
Organism: Sinonovacula constricta; assembly: GCA_007844125.1. NCBI lineage: Eukaryota > Metazoa > Mollusca > Bivalvia > Cardiida > Solecurtidae > Sinonovacula > Sinonovacula constricta. The sequence goes on along the minus strand of CM017572.1, from coordinate 41,485,089 downwards.
AATAGATAAAGATAAAGCTTATAATGATTTTATGGTATTTTTTGCAGATATTTGAACTATTTGTGTATCAAGAATTGAATGGTCATTGTTATAATTAATAATATACTTCAGGCTAAAAATTTTTTAGTTTATATAGTTTAGTTTATTTAGTATACCTTAGATAGGTAGATCATGCCAACAGCTGTAGTGAAGTTGTCATGGTCAGCGAAGGAGGTGTCAGTATCATCATCAGATGGCGTGTAGCTAGGAAGGTTGTCAGCAATTTGGTGGGCCTGGTACTGACTCATATACGTCAGCTGCAAATACGAGGGAAATAATGAAATTAATAATAATGTTGACTAAAATGATAGTGAAAATATTGATGCATACTGCGAAAAATATCAAAAAGTGCTTAGTTCTTTATTTAGGCATATTGATTTGTAAATTGCTCTTCAACCCAAGATATATAAGCTAAGCTGCACGATCTAATTCTACACTGGTGATGCAGCAAGTTTGTGATGCATATCTATAAAAGAAATTTAACCATGAATTTGCAGCAAAGTCTCAAATTGATGTTACTGTAAAATGAGGTATATTTTTTATATATTTTTATTTATGTATACAAAAAGATTCATATTTATTTTCAGAGGACCATCAGGATCAGGGTGCTGGAAAAAACTATGTATAAAAATAGTACCTTCTCAATATTTTGGAAGAGGGCTGCGTGTTGTGTTGGGGCGAGGATACGGTGACGGAGAGGTCGAGAGAAGGTCATGATCCCAGTGTTCATCTTGTGGACAAAGTTCTCTTCCAGGACCAGGAGACGATGAAGAGCTGCTTGTCTCTGGGTCTCACTCTGGAGAGATAATTAATAATTATAAATTATGAAATGATAATTGGAAAGAAAATGTAATGTTATTTGAAATAGACATTGGAAATATTACTGTAAAACTACTATTTATTATTACTATTATTATTATTATTATTTAAACTATTTTAAAAAAAAAAAAATGAATCTGAATAATGAAATGGATAATGACAGTTATCAATTGTTAATTGAAAAGTGTTTAACATGGCATTTCTAAGGAAATACACATACTTGTGTTTTACAGTTTTCAGTTAAATTTTATCAATGAATTACAAAAATGACTTTTGTATAATTTATTTAGTATTTTCTTCCTCTGTTGTTGTGATTTCTCCTAAAATATCCTTTTATCTTTTTTATTCTTTTCAGTTTTCTTCAAAACTGTTATTCTAATGTTATAAATCTGGATATTACTTTTAGATCTTTTTCTGTACTAACCCTATTCAGCCAGATACTTTGCTTGCTCTGAGAGGGGAAACAAATCACAAAGTCTTGGATAATTTCAACACTTTATTACAGATGCATGTCTATGTACACAAGTATATATTTACATACAGTTTCCCCTCTGTTTACGAAGCAAAAGACCACAACATGCATTGTTTGTAAGCACATTTCAACATTTCAGCACAATTGTACATATTTATTTACCTTTGACCTATCTTAAAGATGGTGTGAGATCATGATTTTTTAAAAAAATCTTAATTTGTATCACAATAAGGAAGTAAGCAGATTATGATGAGGCAACCTATCAAAAAAGAAAATCTAGCAGGTCAGATAAACTCTTTTTCTCAATGCAGAAAAATCTACAATTTCATTGGTCGAGACAGGGACTGTGACAGACTGAAGCATGAACGTGATCGTAGCTTGTTCAAGATGCGAAATGGATTGAAGCTTACAATGGTGTTGTCGAGTAGAGCTGCCTTGTCATCACAGATGCTGAACTCCTGCACTGAGGCTCCATAGCTGGTGTTGTGAGGGGCAGTCATGCTGGTGGTGGGCTGGCAGTTGCTGGATGTCGTCGGAACAACCACGGCAGGACGGTGGATCTCCAAGGCTACCATGCTACCACTCTTCCTATAATAGAAATAAGAAAATATTACATAGTGACATTTACTATCTAGAATATGATAAATATTATATAAATACACTATAAATTTATATAAGTAATAATAAAAAAGCAGCCTTTCTTGTGATTTAATTTAGAAATTTAGATGCTTATTTTACCAGATATACTATTAAAATAATTTTTGACTTCTGTAAAATACATTTGAACATCTAATTAATTTGAAATATTGATAAAAGATTTTTAGTGATCCTAAGAGAGATAATGTAAATATTGCATATACATGTACTAAATATTTATATACATACTTGATGCACCTAGCCACACTGACAGATGTTGATCTCGAGACGTTCCGGCCATTAACCCTGATGATGACATCACCTGGCAGAAGTCCCACTTCCTCCGCTCTTGAGGAACTGTCCACACGTCCAACCTTCACAGGGCAGGCATCGATAAGTGTGAAACCAAACCCACCATTGCCCAATCGGTGAATCGTGATGTCACGCTGCTGGTCCCCAGTGACATCTTGGTTGATGGACGGTACCTGGCTGAAGTCACAGACTGTGGGAGGAGTGCGATGGCGTTCTCGGATCTGGAGGTGCTTGGAACACCCGACATCTTCTGTGAGAAGGTGATACCAACCATCGATGACCTTGACAGCTGACTTGAGATGGCGCAGTCCAAATGATGTGCAGCCAAGATGTTCATTCAGTCTGTGGAAAAAAAAATCATTAAATATATTTTCATATTCAACATATATGATAAAGTGTTGAAAGTGTTGAAATGATAAGACTTCACAAAATGATTGAATCTTGTGCTTATTTTCAGCTCAAAGTTTGGTGAAAAGCAAGAACAATTCTTAATTGTTGGTGGGTATGTAAACAGAAGAGAAGGAATATTTTTTACATAGTGGTTTTGCGTCACAAAATATAACACTGCTAAATATAATTAGAACAGATGTATTACAATTACTTTTTTTATTATATAAAATTTATTTTTTAGAGATAAATATAAACAATGTTATATATCAAGGGAGAATAAGTGCTGACTGAATACTCACCTAGAGGTAGTGTCCCTGTGCCAGACAGTCACCAGGAGGCGCTTTTGTAGATCATCATCACTCACCTCACTGAAATTGTAAATGGTAAATGGATGTACAATTAAATAAAATCAATTAAATTCTGTTGGGAAAAATGCAATGCAATTTAGTATCCTGGATTCAGACAGAAAGTATTTCTTGAAAATTTTACAACATAAATAAATATCATTTGTAACATTCTGCATACAGAAGCTTGAATGTCTAACCATTCATTAAAATAAAATTCCAAAGAAGCTTTCCCTGATAAATCTTAGTCATTTCTTAGTGCACTCAAAGTTGGTGTAACTTTACTGGGGGTTGCCAGTCCACCACGGCCCAGTATGTAGGCTATGTGCTCACAAGAACAGCCATTTTCACCATCATCAATAAAAATTAAAGTTTTTAAAGTCAAGTCTGTTGACTGCTTAGATCGAAGTTAGTGTTCCTAACTGTGTATATAGTATTTACTGCGATACTTTTGAATGGATCTTGATTTATACCACCTCCACCCCCAGGTTTTTGTTTAACCATATGTCCACAAGCCTTAACAGTGGCTTCCCCCAACCCAGCCCCTTCATGTAGAAGACAAATGTGGCTTATCAGCAGACAGTTTACAATATGCAGATACAGTAAGTCCCTCAGTACAATCCAGTCCTAGATGCTATAGATTATAGCCATTAAAAAATGGTGACAGCTGTGTCATTTACAGATTTCAATAATATATCTTTCACTTTCACAGCTGTTTGTATAGGTAATATGACAAATGGCATGACTGCAACACTAACATAAGGATAGCCCCTTTAAAAAAATCACACCTGTGAAGCCAGTGTGGCTTATCAATTAGCAAGAGTAAATGGGAAACAGCTGCCAGTAGAACCCCTTTTACCTGACTGCAGTTGATGCAGGAGAAAGAGCATGTAAGAATAAACCTAAGTCATTAAACAGTGGCAACTACCCAAATGAATTCAATATGCCACCTGTGAATTACAGCCAGTGTGGCTTATGAATAATCATACAGGTAGCACACCCGCCCCCTCTAATCGTCCTCTTCCACCTCTCAGCACAGACACCTACAGACACCTACTTCCTACTAGGGTTACATTATCCAGTAAGACCCTTTCCATGACTCCTGCTATCAAAGGATGTGTCACAGGAGGGACATGAGTCAACAACCTTCATCAACAGTGGCAATATCTCTCTCATTTTAAATGACACTTGTGAATTGTGGTAATGGCTGCTGTGATTTACTGTTTAGGCCAACACCTCTACAGGATTTGGTGAATACACTGTCAGTTTCAGAAGCTGCCAATAATCTAGACACCCAGGATAGCACTTTATTGTTGATGTCATTGTGTACAATAGAAATTTTGTAATACACAAAAAGAATAAGTGCTAAATTAAGTCTGCTTATTTTACCTTAATCTCCAATTTATGTACAACATTAATATCTTAAATATAATATACCCAATATATATTTAATATAATATTTGAATATATTTATCATTATTATTATTTATAGTGATGCAGAAAACGGATGCGCACTGAGAGCTACATTAAGTGTGAGGTCAGGCTTAACAATTAACAAATACATGTGTTACTTGTTCACCTGTTGTGATTTTGACATATCCTAATATAAATCACGAATACAGTATTTTCAATGATACTATGGATGTATGTCTGTGGAGCTGCATTGGCAATTTTACAGGGAATGGGGAGTGAGAATGCAAGGAAGTATCATTGGATGTTATATAATTATACACAGGCCTTAATAAGGAGAAATGACAAAATTCCAAGTGGTATATGTGGTGTGATAAAATGCATTAATATATTATTATATAAAAACACAAGGAGTTACTTACAATGAGAACTTCTCATTGTAGTGTGGGCGACTTGTCTCTCTAACAACAGCGGTACGGCAGCGGATCGGCGTGGTGTCAGCCTCATCTGGGATCAGGGACAGCATGACGAAAGTGTTCGGGTGCTTCTCCCATGTGGATGACATCCGGCGACCAGCTACGATATGTACCGTCAGGTGACCATAGTTCATGTAGGCAGACATCTGCAGCTGGCCTGAAAACAGAAAATGATAAATGTTATACTTGTAAAGTGTATTAGCTATGTTTTTCTTTTATGCAGTTTGATACAATAATATTATATGCTCTTTTGTGTCAGAGGCTGACATTTGATAGAAAATAAATATATAATTTATTGTCAAATTAACATGTAAAGCTTTGGCAAAGTAGAAATTATGGCAAAGATGCATTTACAAGTACCAAACGTATAACGAAATTGAAATAAAAGAAAAGAAAGAGTTATAAATGATAAGAAAATAAATAGAAATTACTATACTTAATGTAGACAGAAAACCTGATAATCTTATATTGAATGCGATACTATGGGATAATAATGCTGCAATTAACTAATGTAATAAATTAATTCATTGCCTAAATTCCTTTCTTAGTTTTGTGAAAAATCAGCCAATAAATTAATAAACAATCTCATATGTTGTAATAATATTTGATAATAAAATAAATAATCATTATGTAACATGCAATATGTAAAGGAAGAATGTTATTAACCTTTCAGTTAAATCAGCTCTGTGGACCCATGTGAAATGTACATTTAACCTTAATACTTTTTTTTTGTGCAAGTCAATGACATTTTGTGGAATGCATGAACTAAATGTAACTTGCAAAAAAAGGTTCAAAAAAGGCAAATTCTTTATTACATGTATTCCATAAAGAATGCACGAAAGCATAATATAATTCATTTACTTTAATTTCTGTTGCAAGCTCTATCATGTATAACAATCTAATAAAAAAAATAAAGACAAAAAATTTACCTCTCATAAAAACGTCCTTGGAACCCATCCTTTATCAAGTACCACGTAGCACTATTAATGACAAATGATCAATTAAGAATCACAATGCCAATTAAGCAACAGATTTGGATACCGCAATCCCTTAATAACAATTTAGCTTTTGAGTCCACGTAGATAAACACTTCGTTCAAATCTTGCAAGGATTGATGATGTAAACAGATAAAAACTGAATTATATAGATAAGAAAACTAATGGCTATAATGAAATCAATTAAAGTTTGATTTCTGTTTGCAGAAACTTAAAACTTGATTGGTTATTATCCATATTGTTTGTACGCTGATTATGCTAATTATGCTTAATTACTACTTGTCATGAATATGCTAATTATGTTTAACCGTGTTGAAACACTCTGATTGGCTGGTTCTGCTGTCACGTGAAAACCTCTTTATGCTAATTAGGGCCCATAAACCACTGTCTCTAATTGGTCGAGGCATATTGTTCCATTTTTTTTCTGTTAATCCTGTGTGGTCATTTAAAAAGAGTAGTTGTTAATCTTAAAAAGGAAATGTCATGTAATTGCATTTAATAGGAACAAAAAAAAAACCATCCAGAAAGTAAGGACACAAAACAGTCAACTTTCCAGAAAGCTATATGCATCTGGGATACCTAATGTTAACGTTATTTCACCACTGATAAAATGTTATTTTTTAGATAAGAATATGATTATTTATTTAAAGTGAATTTACCTTCATACAATAAACCCAGTAAAGAAAATAATAATTTAGATCTTAGGTCATCATCTATTTCGTTTATATAGAGTAACGTTAGGTATGATTTCAATCTATATGTTATATCGAATGAAGTGATAAAATCCCTATACATAGCCCATTGTGGACTCCCATAGGGTTAAAATGAAAAAAAAAAAAAAAGACTCGCAGAGCAATCGTTTCCCACAATGGGGTTGTCCCACCTACATTCCAATACCAAGATGACATCATTCCAATGATGTAGTTGCTGAGCAATCCAGAAAAGGCAATGATGACAATAGCAAATTATCTCAGTTGCATGAACTCCAAAGGGTTCTGTTGATTTATAAACATTTTCTGTAAAGCGTCAGCCTTTATGAAAAAGATGCTTATTCTCGTGTCTATGATACTGTTGAATGAATTTTCTCAAAACGCACACCAATGATGCTCTTCAACTTTTATTTGTTCGTCTCTCTTTCCTTAATATACGCATACTACTTTCTAAATGCAACAACACTAAACATTTTTTACGTTGTACCCCATATATGCCTTTGTTTTGTAATGATACGGCTTTTTCTGCTTTTCGAAATTTCTATTTCTATTGTCTTGGAGAAGTAGTTTCTATAAACATTAATCAATTTGCTGGTATTTATTGTATAGTTTCCCTTTTTTCTTTACGATATGTATGGACTGTAAATATCTATATTGCTCTGTTTTGATGTTTGTAAATACATTATGCTTATAAAATATAGCGGAATAAAAGTATACCACTGTTCTCTTACATATTTATTTATAAATATGGAAGTGTCTTGAATAGAGAACTCTTAAAATTGGAACATTTTACACTTTTATGTTTTTTCTTGATACAGTTTTACTAGAAACAAATTAATATAAAAGTTAGTTTTTAAATATGGAAGTGTCTTGAATAGAGAACTCTTAAAATTGGAACATTTTACACTTTTATGTTTTTATTGATACAGTTTTACTAGAAACAAATTTATATAAAAGTTAGTTTTTAAAAATATATTCAAACTCAAATAAACTTTAATATGTTTATATTGCATATACACAAAACTGTAAGTTGTTAGTACCTTAAACAAAAGGTGACAAGCGGCAATTGTAATATTCCTTAAGTCTAATCAATTAAAGGTTATAATTGATTATATCATTTATTCCCATTTCAGTAATCATTGTAGCAATTAAGGTAAATTGTTGTATTATGCCACATAAGCACAAACAACATCCAAGATCAAACGATTTATCATAATTAGTCACGTAGGTTTTCATTTAATCTACCTGATTAAACACATAAGCACCCAATTAAAGGATTATTGTAATGGGTATCCACACTTAATCGAATAACATCAAAGAGGTTCTTTCACACGAATTTACGTTTCTTCTCTTTGTAGTTTATGGTGTTTTGGTTCTTGCAAAAGGGCTGCTAATAAATGCAATATTTTTCAATAAACTTTTTTTTTCATAAACATATAGTCCAGAACCAAACACAAGAAAATTAAATATACAATTCAATGTCAAAAATATAATAATGTACAATTATTTATTTACTATACATGAACGTTTTCAAGTTCACGTAATTAACTGTGTACCTTCATGTTGTTGGTTACATAGAGCTATACATTTTTTTTTTCCATTTCTGTACTACTCTTTTTTGTTACTTTCTTTATGTTGTTTAAATTATTAACAAATATGTTGTCTAAGAGTAGAAGTACACAGGGTCGGATCCAGAAAATGTTGGTAGGGGTCGGGGGGGGGGGGGGGGTAGGGATCAAGATCTATTCAACTTTATCACAGTAAATACTAGACATACATGTTCAGTAAGGGACCCTTACTTCGACGTTAGCAGACCAAGTTTATTTAAAAAGCTTGGTATTTTTAAGCTTACATGTTAGTTTTCGTCCAGTGTTGGTTTACTACAGTACCCATTTTCTCTCATGTAGACAATATTTGGAATATTTTAAAGACGTTTGAATTTTAATCTGTTTAGTAGTAAACTTTTTCACATTTAATGTTTGTTGAAAATTTAAATTTCTCAAAAGTCTACGAAAACAACTTTAAAGGCCGCAAATTGACATGTTTCCAATTAAAAAAGCAACCAGTTATATTTGTCTTAAACATACGCCATGCATTGGTTCATCAGCTGACATGCTATGCGTCACTGGTTCTACCCAGACATTGGTCTAGGATCTTCCTCCGGTAGTATTAACTTGAGATCACTGCAGTTTCTATAAATATATCAATAAGATTTTTTCAAAAAAAAAAGAAGATTTTTTTATGTCTTACAAGTATTACAGCAGGGTCCTTGGGTGCTGTTGCTTGGAATCATTCTTCAGTGTTTTTATTTTTATGTTTTCATTTATTTTGTGTGAGTGTTGTTGTTTTTGTTTTTTGTTGATGTTTTTGTTTGTTTGTTATTCTTCATTTAAGAGGTATGGAATCTCTAAAAATCTTAATCTGGTGTTATTTGTCGATACCACACCTCGAACATACGAAAAGTAACAAGGGTTTATGTTCAACACACAGAAATATGTGTCTGTTGTGCTCATTGTCCCTCCAACAATTGTCCAATTTTTCAGTTATTCTATCTGACGCATACCCAGTACAGACAGAATTAAATTATTTGTAAAACTACGACAGTTATATTACACACACACACACAAAATAAATACCCCACACTAAACGTACGAAAACAAAACGACGCACACAAGAAACCAGTTATATTTATGTCTTAAAACATACGCCATACGTTGAATTGAATTGCTGGTCATCCAGGAAGATGTTTCTAGGAACTATTTTTCAGCATTGTTGTTGTTGTTCTTTTGAGTTTTTTTTTTTTTTTTTGTTATTCTGATTTTAGAGGTATGACGATATGTATGAAAACATGAATGTGGTGTTATTTTATTAGATATTGCTTAACGTTTCGTCTGGGCGACCTCACCCCAAGTCTACCCAGCTAAAGACGTCAGGATTGGTACGAATAACCAAAGGTGTATGTTCAGCACACACAGAAATATTTATTGGATTGTTTGTCCGTCCAACAATTTGTACATTTTTTTTTCAGTTATCCAGAGACACTGTCTACCTGACACATTATTGTTATCTACCTTATATTTACTTGAACGTTAGCAACAACGGAAGTTTACTACTGATACTTTAATGAATTTGGTATGTCTTGTAAAGGGTTTGAATCTGTGGCTAAGCCGACATCTACCAACTGTCTACCATGCAGACCCAGTACAGACAGAATTAAACAATATGTAAAACTTAAATAAATAAATAAATATCCCCCACTTAAATTTCGAAGAAAACCAACAAAACATGAGTTATTTATAATTTTTACCCATTTGAGGCAAGAAAATTAAGATATTGGACCAAAAAGTAAGTTTACTAAAAACGGGATGGTCGATGTTGAAAGGTTTAGTACAAAAAAGGGTAAACAATTCCAACGTCTTCAAAATATACCGTATATTGTTTATATTAGAGAAAATGGTGTCTGCGCGTGTTTTTTTGTACCAGAGCCATAACTTTTGTCATGAAATCATCAAGATTGTGGACGAAAACTAAGTTTACTTCAAAAGGGGTTGTAACAGACCTTTTTTGCAAGTCAATGTGAATTACATCTTAGTCGTAAAAAAGCGATTCCGTGTTAAGGATTTATAGCCCAACTTGTACTGTCATGAAATCGGACTTTGCAAAATGTAATCCAATATATGTATTTGATTAATTGAACTTAACGAATACATGTAATGGAAATATTCCCAAATACACAACACAATCAATGCAGTATTGATTGACGCACAATATATGCTTTAGAAATTTTAGATGTACACGTTTAATGTCGATCGCCTTATAAAACTCATCCGACAAAAGCCAACATCGGTAATATCATCGAATCAAAAAGTTTTAGTTTATCATGGACATGAATTACATGCGCTCAATTGAAGAATTCAATTGAAATACTTCCTTCAAGACACGTCGGTCAGAGGAACACTTCTGAGATTAATAAACATACACACACAAAAAACACAACAACGGCATATTGTTTTACAAACAGCTAAATTCGTCTACGTGGTTACTTTGCCAAAAAAAAGATTCTCGTCATAATGTTCTTTTATTATAAAGATCAATGGCTGGTTTTGAAACATTTACATCGAAAACCCAGGACAATTTGCAGTAATTGTGCAATCTATTACACTGGATTTGCAACTCAACAGCCTTTTTTTAGAACACCGCAGTGTCATCTGCAAATAGTAACACAAATTAATTTCATCAAGAAAACCAGATTCTACGGTCAATTTTATCATCTGACATAATAAAATCATATAATTTTTATAAAAAGTAAAGAACCGCAACGGTGACAATGTTAGTTATTACTTTACAGCCATACTACTGTAAAAAACAACCTCAAATCATGTGCAATTAGATCTTATACAAGTTCTTCAAAAGAGAACATAGACTGAGAACAGTATTTTAAGTGAACAACTACTTGTAATAATTCTTTTGAATATCCATGTCAAATTTCGACAATTTCAAATGCTTTTTACAGTCACTTAAACAAAACAACATTAAACATTTATTGGTTTACAACTTTATCAATTACACTATTTAATACGAATATGCAATCAGAAGTACCAAGGCCTTTTCAGCAGCTATAAAGGAAAGTATTTAAAATTTCATCACCATTAACTCAATCAAACACCAAAATATGTTTGAATAAGTTACAATTATAGGTGATAAAGCATCAACATAATCAAGGAACAGACTATACAGGAAGCCCTGGGTTTGAATACGGGCCACGACCAACCAAAGTTGTTAAAAATAGTAGTGGTATAGCTGCCTTGCTAACGCTCAAGCAAATGTAAGGGTAGTTCCACGACTGGTTGGCCTGGTGTCAGCTAATGTGATTGGGAGTGTTATCGTGTCAGGTGTTCAAGGCATGCTATACACAGTGAAAGCAGCACTATACCTGCTTCATGTGGAAAACATCGCCTGATATGTGAAATACTGTTGGTGTGATGAAAAACCAATAAACAAATAATCAAAGAACAACAGTTTCTAAGGTAACAGATTATTACACCACATACTTTTATTTTTTTTTTCACCTCCCCCCACCCCTCTACTTAACAAAATTGTAATTAATCCTAATAAAGTTTTTTCTTTACCTACATATCATTTTTTTACCATAACATGTTTTTGATATTCATTTTGGTTCTAATATAATTTCTGTGATATTTGTATTGTTCCCGATGCTGTAATTGTAATGTACCTGGGTTGAAATGAAATTTGTCTCTTAACAACATGATTGTAAACCTCACTTCCTCAAGAAGTATTAACACATCAAGAAAATCATTTTTTATGAAAACATGTGAATTGTCATTCCCCATGTCTATTTGTTGTACATATTAATACATTAATAAATCTTTTTACTAAACAACAAAACTTTTTATAAATAAAACTTAAATTATTATTTCATTTCTTTTAATTTTAATTAATCTTGTTCTAGGTTCAGAACTAGAGAAGTGTTATTGATATTAATTTTTCTTGTATGATGTTTTTGCTTTATTTATGACTGGTAATATTTTCGTAATTATTTAGGTGAAAGTAAACAATAAACTTCCTATAATTACAATATGCAGTTTGAAAAGGGCTTCTTACCATATTACATTTGTTGTTAAACCATATTTATTGTTTTTGAAATGACCATTTATATTTGCTAAAATTTCATCATATGTGACATGCTTAACTTTACAGTTCTTTCACCGTAAAAATACCTGCTGTCATCAACTGTTAACACTGCTGATTGCAAATGTGGCCAATAAGTAATTTGTCTTCCTTTTTTTAGGTCATGTTTATTAAGGTATTAATTTTAGAAATAGAATTATATGTCTCAATACAAGACACACTGGAAAATCTGTGTATATTGTGCACAGGAAAGGAGATGGACTTCATATGGAAATAATACTTTTTTGCACCTGTAAAGATGTAACTTTCAGGCTGGTTTGTTTTTGTGTTCTTTTATAATCCTTTGATATATTTTATATATAAATTTTTCTATATCATATCAATATTTGTAAATCCTTAGTGTTACATCTCTTTTGATACTTTAGTTTGTGGAACCTAAGTTTAAAGGGTTAAAACTTTTTTTTTAAAAGTCACCTGACAAGGACTATTTTCTGGGTGGGGCTGGGGGTGGAGTAAAGATATATAAAACTTGAAAGATTATGAATTTTACTACATTTTGCAAAGTTCGTTCAAACAGTAACAATTATTTTACATTAAATGTGTATATACAAAATTACGAATCAGAAAAAAATCAGTTTGTGAAAAAGAGGATAAAAGGGAGACAAATAAGCAAAGAGAGAAAGATGAGAATGGGAATGGAGAAAAATGGAATCAAGAAGGGAAGGAAAAAAAATATTTGAAAATTATTACATGAGCACTAACTATACATTAAATATTTAACAATATCTAACAATAACAAAGTCTCAATATCGAAGTGCTAGCACTTATTGGGTGATGTATGATGCATCCAACATAATCTCACACAAATGTTCCATGACAAACTTCCATGTAAGTTCCATTTCACAACAAAAATTCTAATAGGTAACCAAATTCTCCACAAAGTTCACAAAAAAAGAAATTAATTCCACTATCCATCTGATGATCACTGCACTGTCTATAGACTTTTCAGTCAAACCACAACTCTTTAGAAGAAAGCAGACCTGCCGAGCTCTCCCTCGAACCAGCTCAGACAACTCTCTGTGTCGGTGTTGCAAGGTGAGATGTCTGGTTGTCCGTCAGAGCTGCCACTGCCAAAGCCACTGCTAGAAGATCTCTGGGACGACGCACGCTTCAACATGAAGGACCCCATCATGGGCACCCGGCGCCCAGAAGGGCGACTCTGGCTGATGTCACACTGGCTGGTGGGTGGAGCTTTCACCATGGTGGAAGGAGCCGTCATGATGGGACGTGGAGTTTTCATCGTAGTGGATGGAGCCTTCATCGTGCTGGGTGGCACTTTCTTGCTGGAGGGGGCACCATAAGAAGCAGCAGGTTGGTGGTGGGATGGATGCAGTCGGGACACGACAGGGTGGACATCTTGGCTAGCGTCCACACATGACTGAAGGCCTGGAATAATGATTATTAAAAGTTAATTAATTAAAAATTATAAATGTAACATGAAATAGCCGTTGCTCTTATACATCAATTTCTAGGTTTTAGAATAAAGGTAAATATAAATCTCAATTTTAGTACTTTGACTTTTCATTGTTTTTTTTGTTGAACAAAAATATTTATAGTTAGTTCAATAATTATTCTTCTTTTAATATACTCATCATATTTAGAAGTTCATATTTATTTTATACTTAACTGAAATTTAAAATTCAGTGTCAACACTTTTGGATTATTCTTTCTTTATTCTATCTTTTTTCATATATAATATTACATGATTATATATTTTTGTATATTGTTGTTTTTGCTAAGAATAAAATACGTACCACGAACAATCTGCTCGAAAGTGAGATGCTCCCGGGTCTGGGTTGGCAGGGTTGACAGGATCACACCCATTACTCCCAGAGTCTCAGTCAGGTGCTGGAGAGGGCTGTTCAGAAAGTCACACAGCGACGTGTCTGTCCGTTGAGGGGCATTCAACAAGAAGTTGCGGAAGTGCTCATTCATCTCTAGTCGACCAAGGACGTGGGATGCAACAGTCAGACCTGTGGTGTATGTCTTGTAGGCCTGGACCAGGGTGGGGAGCTGTAGTGGAAATGAAAGAATTGAGAAATAATCTTAAATTAACATTTTATGCTCATATTTTAAAAGAGAGAAAACACTGATTTTGGGACTGATCATTTTCTTTATTATCAGGAACTATCATAATAATCTGCAAGTAAACTTTGGATACTATTTGTATAATGCATGCATCAATGAATCTTTTCTGTAATCATCTTCATTTTTATATTGTAGTATATTTTAAGTAACACTGCTTCCATTACTGTTTTTTTACCTGGATCCTAGTTTACATGGATAACGAGTATTTTCATTCAATAAATAAACGTGATGACTGAAAAATCCCTGGCATTAATGGATTTCATAAAATCATTATATACCTTAGACAGGTAGATCATGCCAACAGCTGTAGTGAAGTTATCATGGTCAGCGAAGGACGTGTCAGTATCATCATCAGATGGCGTGTAGCTAGGAAGGTTGTCAGCGATTTGGTGGGCCTGGTACCGACTCATACACATCAGCTGGAAACAGAGAAAAAGAATTGCATAAATGAGAAATAATTTATATATAATAAATATATAATGAACAGGGATATATTGAACATAATGAAATGATAATCCTTTATTAAAGTAGAGTGAGATTTAGGCTAAGTATATTGATACATAAATGCATTTTATTTAGCTAAGCTAAATGATCTGGATCTTCACAAAGAGAATGGATATTTTCCTGCTTTTGTCTCCTGTTTTACATGGACTTTTGCTCAGAGTAATATAATGCTTAATGGTTCTTGCCATCTTTAGTACAATCTAATGGTAAATTATTACCACTATTTTGCCATGCCATCTGTCAAGAATTATACAATATGGACATGCCAGTAGACATGCTTTTGATGAATATGTTACCTTTTCTATATTCTGGAAGAGGGCAGAGTGCTGAGTTGGGGTGAGGATGCAGTGACGGAGTGGTCGGGAGAATGTCAGGATCCCATCATTCATCTTATCGACAAAGTTTTCTTCCAGGACCAGGAGACGATGAAGAGCCGCTTGTCTCTGGGTCTCACTCTGGAGAGATAAATATATATTATGAATTGATAATTGGAAAGAAAATGTAATGTAATTTGAAATTAGACATGGAAAATGTTATTTAAACTATTATTAAAGATATTTCAAATATTGAATGCTGAATAATGAAATGGTTAATAACAATTATGTATTGTCAATTGAAAAGTTTTTTACATGGCATTTCTAAGGTTTTTAATTGATAATTAAATAAATGAAATCAAAAAAGGAAATATTTATTGAAAATTAATTTAAGTACAACCTTATATTATGTCAATGAAAATTAGGTTGAGTCATCACTTTTTTTATAAATGATAATTATGAGGAAATCATAAGTTACTAAAAATAAGACTGCCATTACATTTGGAATGGAATTTCACATCATTTTTCATTTATTGTTATTTTTTAAGTTTATCCTCTATGTAGGTTAATTATTTTGGGGTTATTTTTAACTTGCAATTCTGCACTAAACCTCGATTAGACATTTTGCTTGCTCTCAGAGGGGAAACAAATCACAAAGCCTTGATAATGTTAACACTTTATTACAGATGCATGTCTATGTACACAAGTATATATTTACAAACAGTTTCCCCTCTGTTAACAAAGCAATCAAGAGTCCTTTAATATTCAGTAAAGCACATGTTTCTATTAGCACATTCACAATGTAACACAATGCTATTTACACTTTGATCAGAAATTGCATTTTATTCTTACCATGTTGAACTTCTCACTGAATTACTTTTACATCTTTTTTCTTATTTTACAAGAGGTAAAGACAGCAAACAAACCCATTATTAAGAACATTGTTTTAGGCAGAAAAATCTACAGTTTCATTGGTCGAGACAGGGACTGTGACAGACTGAAGCATGAACGAGATCGTAGCTTGTTCAAGATGCGAAAAGGATTGAAGCTTACGATGGTGTTGTCGAGTAGAGCTGCCTTGTCATCACAGATGCTGAACTCCTGCACTGAGGCTCCATAGCTGGTGTTGTGAGGGGCAGTCATGCTGGTGGTGGGCTGGCAGTTGCTGGATGTCAGCGGAACAACCACGGCAGGACGGTGGATCTCCAAGGCTACCATGCTACCACTCTGCCTGTAAAGTGGAAAAAAAATATAAATACAACATGTGTGAACATGAATTATTTTTTTTTATTTTTGAATAGATACATATTATTCATATTTATAAATAATACAAATAATATACTTACTAAATATAAATTTATAAATATAAATCTAAGTGAGACTTATTCATGATATCATTAAGGTAGCCTGAAGATTTTCATTTTCTATCATAAATATATATATGTATATATGTAAAAACTTCAGACATCTAATTCATGAGTTATTGAAGAAGTTCTTTTTTTACTATCAATGCAGTCGTTTTTATTCTGCCATAATCCATTAATGTTTGGAGAAACAAAACATTACTATACTTACTTGATGCACCTAGCCACACTGACAGATGTTGATCTCGAGACGTTCTGGCCATTAACCCTGATGATGACATCACCTGGCAGAAGTCCCGCCTCCTCCGCTCTTGAGGAACTGTCCACACGTCCAACCTTCACAGGGCAGGCATCGACAAGTGTGAAACCAAACCCACCATTGCCCGATCGGTGAATTGTGATGTCACGCTGCTGGTCCCCAGTGACATCTTGGTTGATGGACGGTACCCGGCTGAAGTCACAGACTGCAGGAGATGGACGATGGCGCTCACGGATCTGGAGGTGCTTGGAACGGCCGACGTCTTCCGTGAGAAGGTGATACCAGCCGTTGATGACCTTGACAGCTGACTTGAGATGGCGCAGTCCGAAAGATGTACAGCCTAGGTGCTCATTCAGTCTGTGAAAAATACATTGTGATAATAGTAAATTGTTACAAGAGCTATTTTTTATACCTAATTTAAGCAAAATTCTGCTGATAATTACTAGTTTGGATGTCTATTATATTTCATTGCTGCTGTTGTTTAAATGTAATGCATTAATTAAATATTATTATCATTTAGGGGGGGGGGTAAAAATCAATGTATCAGAATGTGTTTCATATGAAAGGGAACTAACTTTTCACTGTATACTTACCCAGAGTTAGTGTCCCTGTGCCAGACAGTCACCAGGAGGCGTTTGTTTAGATCATCATCACTGACCTCACTAAATAAAAAAATGTAAATTATCATTAATAATTATTCATCATTAGTTCATTACTTTTTAAATTAAATGGAAACAATATTAATAAATATGCAAGCACAACCCCTATTAAAATGCCTATTTATTATGCAATTATTACTTTATTATAACTTGTTTAAGAGGGCTTAACAGACTAAATCTCTGATGGACTGTTCACAAGTGTTGCCCCCTATAACAGTGATCTACTGTTGGTGCTACTGTTGTGGTGTAAAAAATAAGATTTCAATTTGAGTTTACATTTAAAATCTCTCAATCAACGTTCTAAACAGTGGCATGACACCTGCAGCTTATAAGCAGTCAGTTTACAGGTAAGTTCCCCATCCTCATCCAGCCAGCTGCTGTGTTAAATTAGTGATGACACCTGTATATTCCACTAAGATCCCTTACCCCATCACTGCTGTAGGTACAGGAAATGTCAGCTGAATGTAACATCCCTAAACAGTGGCAACTACCCTAACCCCTTCATTTTAAATGACACCTGTGAATTGTATCAACTACTGTTGTGACTTACTGTCTATGTCACCACCCCCATCCCCACAAGATGTGATGAATACACTGCCAGCTACAGAAGCTGCCAATAATCTAGACACTCAGGGTAGCTTACTGACACTAGGCACCATTAATTAATTAACAAAATTCTTATTAAAATAAGAATTTTGCAACTTATGTTTCAGACACCTTTAATTAATCCGTTTCAATTTTAAGCATTATATACCTGGATAAATTAATGAACATGGACCATGTGTAGTTCAATGTCAATTTGTACATCTAGAGGAAATCAAATTAGGGCACCATAATCTTATTAGGAATGGCATCAATGCTGTAATAAAAAAGAGAATATATTATAAAGAAAACTTACAAAGAGAACTTCTCGTTGTACTGTGGCCGACTGGTCTCTCTGACAACGGAGGTACGACAGCGGATTGGCGTTGTGTCATCCTCGTCTGGGATCAGGGACAGCATGACAAATGTGTCGGGGTGCTTCTTCCATGAGGAAGACATCCGGCGGCCAGCGACTATGTGGACCGTCAGGTGACCATAGTTCATGTAAGCAGACATCTGGAGCTGGCCTAGAAAAAAGAAAATGACTAATATAATACTTGCACAGAATACAAATATGCATGTTAAGTGACTATACTTTGCATATTGATATGTTATTTTATTTTTCTAAATGTCTATATGCCAGAAATTTTGAACAATGTATTTGACACAAGAACTTTCTGTATTGTTATCATTCATTGATATGAATCATATGTATATATTACCATACTGTTTGTAACAATATATATTTACAAACAATGACCATGTTTCCTTATTAACTATATTCTCAGTCAAATGTACGTGAAAAATTGAAATACATCAATAGTATACATGTGTAATTAAACTGATGACATGAAACCTGTAAGCTTTGAGGACAATGTGTGTACAGTTATTTAAAAATAATTTTAATTTAAGTAACATGAATTCATTCAATCTGCATTATCAGCTATAAAAATGATACTGATCAATAAATAATATTGTTCAGCTGGCTGCAAGAAACACATCACAATCTATTCTTTCTTTTTTCTGTAGGATGTAGCATTTTTATTATTGTTTTTAATTACCTCTCATAAAAGCATCCTTGGTACCCATTCTTTATCCAATTACACTCAACACAAATGCAATTTAATAACAATTAAGGAGACACTTTTCAATTCAAAGTTCAATACAAGTCACAATTCCAATTTACACAATCTCTTAATCACAATGCTACTTTACAATCCAAATTAGTAAAGCACTTGTTTCCTTATCTTGCAATCAGAGTAGGATGATTGTGAACAGATAACATCTGAATTATATAGGTCCTAGAAAAATGATTATTATAATGATAGCAATTAAAGTTTGACTTCTGTTTGCAATAACAAAGCACCTGATTGGTCGTAATCTATATTGTTTGTACAGTGATTATGCAAATAAGGTTCAACTGCTACTTGTCATGAATATGCTAATTACTTTTTACTGTATTGAAGCACTCTGATTGGGCAGTTCATGCTGTCATGTGATAATCACCTTATGCAAATCAGAAGCAATAAAGTTTTGTCCCCATGATTGGTTGAGGCATATTGTTCCATTGTTTTTGTGTTAATTCCTTTTGACAAGAGGAAAAGGTAAAAGTTGTTAATGATAAACAAGGAAATGTCACTTTGTGTCACTTCAACAAAAAACAATATATAGAAATTAACAATACACAAACACTAAAATTTCCCAGATAAAAAGCGTTATTATTATTATTATTGTTATTTTTATTATTATTATTATTATTATTATTATTATTATTATTATTATTATTATTATTATTATTATTATGAAACATAGCCTTAATATTTTGTTGACTGTCCCTCCTATTTTAAATCCACGTTTTTATTGAATATTTCTTTTATATCCTTGTCAAGCATAGCAAATTATCAATGCAAATAGTATGTCTAATTTACATTTAACATTATTATTTTTCCACTGTTCTTTTTCTAATACTAGCATTTTTAAATAAATATGGAGCCAATTTATAATATCAGTTACTGAAATAAGAGTGATTCATAGCAAAAAATACAACTTTCTGCTATGCCTGCATCAAAATGTTGATGTCTTGCTCTTCTCACAATCAAATTTTTCATTCAATTGCAAACTACCAACCATTTTGGTTTACAGCCATTGTTTATGCTAACTTCTTTGTAATTAAACATTTGTTGTAACTGCTTTTAAATAAACACCAATTTATTAGCCAATTGTTAAAATTGTATATATACAATCACCAAAAGCATTACATGTATGGTGATTGTCTATACAGCATGAAAGTATAAAGTGTTTACTAATGCTGTAGACAAATTGATCTGATATATAATACCATATCTTGTTCATTTATCATTTTTCAGGATCACTTTGCAAATTTTTTTTGTTAAGGTCGCAAGTGAAGAAATCTTGTTACTCTTAAAAAAGCAACTTTACTTTCCTATGTTCATGAAACTATGTCGGTTTATAATAATTAAAATTTGTTAATTCAAATATAGTTGGATACCTCCATATTTTGTTCAGATATCTCCGTATCATTTAAACTTATTTATAATTTAAAATCATTTTTTTCCAACATGTTCATATGTCAGATTTGTAATTTTACATGATTATTGTAGAATTAAAAGAACTTAATTTATTTTTAGATTTTTTTTTATGCCATTTTCAAAAGTAACATTTATCTTAATTTTTTTAATACTACATATATTAAGCAAATCTGTTCACATTAAAAAAAAAAAAAGAAACATAAGATGTTAAACTTCAAAGAGAAAAGAAAAAACATAGAAGTGTGAACAAACCTCTTTGATGTGATTGGATTAATTGTGAATCGCATTTATAATAATCCTTTAAGTGGATACTTATGTGTTTAATCAACAAGTTTAATGGAAAATGAAGTGGCTAATTATGAAACACCCTTTGATCTTTTATGTTGTTTGTGTTTGTTTATGTGGCATAATACTATAAATTGGTATAATTGTGACAATGATTACTTAAGGGTGAATTAATTGGAAAAGATTGAAAACAATTAGCACCTTTAATCTGTTTAGATTAAAGGAATACTTTTAAATGGTTTAGATTAAAGGAATATCTGTATTCTTAGTGCATTTAGTTCTATTTTTTTACCATTTTGCTGAAGACTTACAATCTTGTACTTATGCCTAAGTTATTGGGTTTATTCATTTAATTTTTAAGAATTTTAAGGAAATCAGTTTAAAAAGTTAAAATTGATTTTTCATTAAAATTCTAAGACCTAATTTTAATTAAAAGTATATTAAAGGTATTAACAAAAGTTTGTTTCTCTTGGAAGCTGCCTGATCAAGTCCTGCACTATTTGTTGCTGAATTTAGCAATAATGTTGTTACATGTTGTTACATGTTTGTTGTTTTATTGAACTGCCACAAATTTTGGTCATATTGGCAGTGTCCAGATATTTTTTGGCCACCGCCACACCAAATCTTGTTACAAAAAATGACAATGGTCATAATAAAACAACCCAGATTTGATTTTTTTTAATTAATAATAAAATAATATAAGAATGTTTTCAGGACTCTATGCGTTTTTAATTGCTTTGTGAAAACTTTCATAACATGCATGACAAACTGATTGAAATATTTTAGTATAGACACTAAATGTCTTTTTACTAAACTTCCAATTATAAATCTCTGATCTAAGGTCCATCCTTGCTTTTAAATAAAAACTCATTTTATGATTATACTTTTTGTAACAGAAAATACATAAGCAGAAAGATAAAATAAAATATGGCCAATAAATAGAATGTGTGTTTTTATTGCAGTAATTATACAAATACAAATTAGTAAAATATCAAATTAAACATGTGAGGGATATTTTATTAACCATCTTTCTCTATACAAACCAGCCTTGGAACCTAAGTAAAGGCGGATGATTTCAACATTTATCATAATCTGCTAAGCTTTGGTAAATAGTGCAGAGGGGGAGCTTCTGTCTGATCAGGATCTGCACTGTTTGCTTTAAGTCGTTACAAAATATGTATTGTGAACTATGTGAAGTTTAAGCCAAAGCCAGTATCTTAGACTATGCAGTGGTTATTGAAAATAATTTAATATGAAATGAGAAGGGAGAGAACTCTCCCTAAATTTGTAGGACGCTTCTTGAAAGAAATATTTATAAAACATGAGATCATTGCTGTTGTAAGTAAAAATGATGTCATACATAATGACTGTTTTATTTGTATACACCTTAACACTTTTGTACGCTTACATACAGAAAACTATCCACAAATGAAGGAGAGAATGGACATTTTGTTAATTTCTAAGAATTGTTAAAATGTTATGAATTTCGTCTTGTAAGTATGTAGAAAGTAGTAAAGCTTAATAAAGTGCAGTTTGTTTTGTGTGTGATCTTGTTTCACCACTTTATGTATAGCTGTGCATTCATCCAGGACATAGGTCCCGAATCTAAAAATCATGTTGTGGATAAAATTGTTATAACTATATAAAATAGTGTGACTTGTAATACCATTCATAATAAATATAATGAAAAATATAATATTCTCTAAACTGGTGATTTAAGGAGTGTGCATACGTGTTGTAAAAATTATATATTGTATAATTGTGAATAAATTGTGGATGTTATCATTGATGTAGGAAACTTAATCAGATAGATAGCAGTATTCTTGTGCAACTTGTTAATGATTTATTATTGACCACATTTTACAAATGATGATCTTAGCTGTGCAAAAAGTGTTACATGTACATACATGTAGTATATAAAATTAAAAAAATATTAAGGTGAATATAATAGTGGTACGTGCAATGTTATTGTTATAATTTAATATAATTACATTAACGAATACATTAAGAAATACATGAAGGAATATATTAAGGAATATATTAATTAATACATCTGTCTAAATTAATACATTGATGTATATATATTAATACATTTATTATAATTACATAGTATAAATAAGAAAAATACTATTTTACTGACGGCACTTACTATGAGAACATGTACTTTTACACATGGTACATACTACATTCATCTAAATCCAGTTCACATTCCAAACAAAACTAACATCTGCATCACTTCCATTCTTTCACAGAACAATGAAACCAACAAACAGCATCCCTCATAACAAAAATTCCATAAATTGCAGAACTACCAATAAATTATAAATTTTTTCAATTCTCGATTTTTCATTGGCCAGCTTCCGCCGCCTTAAAAATCTGCATCTCTGGATTTTGGTCAAAAACAGACATTTTTGGTTTTCCCTGATAAAGGTAATAAAATAATAAAATAACAATTGGCCGGTGAACGTTTGGTCTCGACTGGAACAATACCATTGTTATTCTAGAGATGGGCAATAATATGTAAAGTGGATCTGGAAGTCTTAGAGCAAAGGAGACTTGTCTTTATCAGGGCTAGCCCGCTAGGGAACATACAAGACAGGGGGTCCACTTTACATCGATCTGGTATAGTAGTGTTGTGGGTATGATCAGATTTTTGGGAGGTCTGTGGAAGGTTTTATGGCAAAACAGGACACCCATAAATGATAAACTATGCAACTTGTTGTCGATGTATCTTTTAAGTGTATGTAGGTTTTCATCACTGAAACTCAATATTTCATAAAATGATTATTTAGTTGGAAATTTAAGCATATTATATACCTTCCTATTGAGGAGCAAATGCATGTATTGAAATGCATCTTATTATGCAGTCACTTTCATTTCCTTTTAAAGCAAATTTGTCGATATATAAAAATGAAAAAAGCGAAATATTAGAATTTAATATCTTACATATACATTCTATTGCATTGGGTTGGTTCAATTTCTCCTAATTCCAGATAACAATCTAAACAACTAAAATATCAACTAACTTTAATTACTTAAGCAACACTATATTTTAACCCTAAGCTAATATATGGTCAAAGTTATTTTCTAACAACTACGTGTTGACTGTGATCCGTGGTTTTGTGTTTCGACCCTTACAGGGTCCACACTATTTGCTTAAGCCCTTATTAAGTAATCTAGTAGGCGGGATAGTTTTTGTTTCGTTACATCTCACCATCAAGATTATGGTCATACTGGCGACGTCAATTAGCAGTGCAAAAATACCCAAGACTTATGTCTGGGTAGAACCACCAGCACACCACAGGTTAGCTGGAAAACTACCGAACATGAAAGGTCTCTCCCCGACCGGGATACGAACCGATAAGAAAGCTCTGAAATGGATTGTGAATCGTATTGCTGTGGTATTTGATTTCCCTGGTTAATAACCATACAATTTGTAATAGAATTACTGCTACCAGAACAACAGAGATTCTATTTGACATTAGCAACCATTGTAAATTCAAAGCAGTCCTGTTGATCTGGCAAAATGACTATTCTTTTTGACATCAGCAACCGTCGTAAATTTATTCGAAGCAGTCCTGTTGATCTGGCAAAATGACTTTAAAAGCAAGTTTAGATTTAACCTCATTTTAATGGAAGCGAAAGTGCGCCATAATAAATAAGGTCGAACTACTGAGAAAAAAATACACGCATGGCTGCCAAAAGGATAATAACGAGGTTTAAAGTCACCAAAAATTGCTTTAATGACGGTTGTCTGTTAGATTTAGGCCTTCTGTACTTCATAAAGGGTAAATAAGTTCAAGGGACGCTGCTTTGTCTAATGCATAAGTTCAGTCAACTGCTTTAAAATGTTAATTTCCAAAATGTGATTATTAATAATTATTTTTAGTAATTTACAAGGATTATCTATACATTTTAACAGCTGGTTGCCATTTTCAAGGAAGGGTTGTTCTCTCCAGATGGTTTCATAAAATCAGCACTATTTCTTCACCAACCCTGTGGTTTTAGACACTAACAACAGATTAACCCTATGCTTCTACAGTTCTCAAATTGTTAAAAAAACTACATGAATTTACTTATATCCTAATATAGCTTTAAATTGCCTATTTTACAACGTATATGTCCTACCAACACAATAAATAATTAGCCCACTATAAAGACAGACAGACACTATTGCATATGGCCCAATAAATACACACTCTAGACATGCAATACAGCCAGTAAAACAACCACTTAGTCCTCGTTAATTGCCAATTAGACTACTTGATCTAAGATATAAAACAATAGCGACCACCTGTGAACCGACACCACCCACGAGGAGTGACCATCATGGTCATTGTATACAACCGTAGACTAGACATTAAGACTGGAGAAGCTTGTAGTCTGCAATGAACAGTATTGCACTACTGTATATCCATTAATCGGATCGGATATAGCTGCCAAATTGTCTTATTTTATACAACCAGCTACTGATACGAATTAGAATTGCATAATTGTCTATTTGTATGAGTTAATTAAGAGGTAATAGCCTATATTGATTTAACGAGTAGTTACCATGTTTTTGTTAATAAGACCACATTGTTTGGTTAGATAGATAGCAGCAAGTGTACTTTCTGTGTCTATAATTGCAGTAAGATATTTATACTAGCTTTATAGTCTAGGTTATTAGCTGACCGAATTCATTAATTACGATAAGAGGGAAAGTACTGTAAAGGTAGTCTATCACGTAATAAATTAGACAAAATTTACCATAAAGTATGGTGGGAAATAACGTAGTACGGCAAATATAATGAAACAGTTATATCGCGTGGACATTATTTTATTGTATCAAATATAAGTGAGCTCACTTACATACATAGTTAACTGTTACAGTAGTTGGAAACGGTAAACATGCTTTTCTTATTATATAGAATATTGTTAACTATTAAACTATTAAAAAGTAAAGCGTCAATAGCCATCAACTCGTAATCGATAAAATTGTGTTTATTTTTTCTTGTAAGTCGTTATTCTAAATATTCTAAATGTCAAAATGTCAAATCTACTGATCTCAAGTAGTAAAAGGGTAAAGCCAGCAGTCACCAATTTTGAGTTTAGTCTTTAAACTTTGTGCCTTATAAACTCACCCTTTCCAGTACGTCTCCGTCGTGTAGTCCGACTTGTGACGCTACTTATTTCGGACAGTATTGTCTCCTGCGAATATGCAGGCTTTAGACCTGATGGAATGTCTGAAATAAAAGAATCAATGAGTTAAAGGTAGGGATAATATAATCGATAAAAGTGCCATTTTCTTTATCTCTAGGTGTTTGAACCACACCTTCTGCTAATAAAAAGCAAAAACAGCAACAGCAACATGAAAAAATAAGAGCAATTTTTTGATAGGACATGCTGTTGAAAAGTTGTTTTTTTTAACTTTAGTATCCGCCAACCACATTGAATTCATTGCTCTATGATATAATTGTATCGCTCTTGTTTACTTATCATTGTGTCTAATGCAAGTTTTGTTCTTCTAATGCACGTTTTGTTCTTTTTTTTAAACATTTTCATTTTCTTATAGACCGCTTAAAAATAATAATTAGTAACTGCTTAGTGACACACCTCGCTGTCAAAATCCAATTTAAAATGCCTTAAACCAAGCAGAAAACTAGACACATAGCACGCGCGCTTTCTACTGTTTTGAATACGATTTATAGGCTTCAGCGTGTCACTATTTGTATGGTTAATCTTTTATCCCCGGAACCTGTATTGTTAATTTGGTAATACAGCTTCCAGTTGACAAGATTTCCATTGATTTTCAAGAAAACAAACAAGATCAATTTCGCAATGACTACACTCATCCTAATGCATTAAATACCTACACAAACGATTATGGCTTAGGCCAATTCGAAATTTGTTTAATTTGTTCATTCAAGTGTTTTAAATTCACCAAAGGGCAATTTGAATACAAAAGCAAGTAATTCGGCGACTTAACTGACCGTTAAAATGTTTACATTGACTTAAATTGCGATTTAATCGAGTGAATTCCCGATATCCTGTGACGTCACGGATGCCTCCCTGTCATTACGACACGCGTGCTTCCGGTGTTCTCCCGAAGTCGCGCGGGAATACCCGAA
Organism: Sinonovacula constricta; assembly: GCA_007844125.1. NCBI lineage: Eukaryota > Metazoa > Mollusca > Bivalvia > Cardiida > Solecurtidae > Sinonovacula > Sinonovacula constricta. The sequence continues at coordinate 41,458,063 of CM017572.1, read as the reverse complement.
TCACGTGACTGGGAGACTTCGCTACTGAAACAGACGAAATATTTATTGCACCCTTGTTACTGTAGACAGACGAGAGTGTCTGATTGCGTAAGTAATTTAAGACTGATCGACGGGGTGGCCATTTATCGAGGAAATGATGTCGGTTCAATCTGTCACGCCGTAACTTACCCGACATTATACTCAACATTACCCATAGAGCCATATTGTTTCCCCACCCACCTTCGTTCCTTGCCCGACCGTCTGGGATCATCCCACCGCTCTCATACGTTCATTAATGAACAAACACAATGGCTCAACCATCTGTTGAAGAAGGTGGCCATTCTTTTACACTACATTGCCTCTCATTAGCATCTCCGTTACGAAGAGGCCGTCAAAAAGATCTGTCGCCATTAGACTAACTAGCTTCTGGAAGCATGATGCGACGAAAATTGGGTATTAAAAACAAATTATACGACTCGTTGCTCAAACAAGTTAACCCTGTACCAACGCTGTATGTAACGCCAGATTTAGCATATAAAAATTGGCATGCAACATTTAAATAATTTGGCTGCTCGCAGCTGTACAAATTTGATTCCTTGTTTGATATTAGCAATATGGTCAATCCATAAAACGGAAGGTTGACTCTATATCTTTATACTAATATTGATACTGAGCAAAAATTGATGCAAAGGCCTGTTGCAGAATTTTTAAAAAAAATATTTTCTAAGTCATGAGTAATGTCGACATTGTATTAAGTGTTTTTAGATGAATGAATACTGGTAAAATTTTGTTTATACAATGTCTGGCGATATGTGTTAATAGATATAAAAATTTAAAAAAGGAAAGAAAAAATGGTTAAGATTTATCTCTCTCTTGGAAGCGAAATGACATATTTAATTCATAGACATTTACTTATGAAGTCTATATAATTGTCGAACGAAATGTTTTTACATGGTTTCCGTGGCCCTAATAACAAAATACGTACATAATTTGCCTGCAGTTTTACGTTAAATCTCATTTATATGAGACTACATGTAACTTGTATCGAGCAGCTTGAGGTAAGTTCAATTTAGCGCACACCTGCTTGTATTTAAGAAATCACTTTCTTTACCAACTCATTTTTTACCAACCTTATCTAAAGTCACCCGTGCATGGAGCCATGATGGTTTTTTGTTGAATACTGTAAATCTTCGACAAACGACGCGATTGTATCAGTAGATATTGTAAAACTGTTTCTTTGTCTGATGAAAAGAAAAGCTATAAAATACTTAATGCATCAGCCTCTTATAGGTATTGACCAGCTGTCGGTGACGGGTGCGAGGTACGCAAAACCTATATAGATGACTTTCGCAGAGAGCGTCGCGACTATTTTACCATTTTAAATTTAACGCTAGATAACTTTTTCGATTTTTTATTTATTTTAAGTTTGGTTTCAACCAAACGTAAATCATGTCATCAAATATAATAATTTCGAGACAGCAATAATGAGACTTGCGGAAAGTATTATCCGGACTTGACCCCTCCCCGCTCCCCCTACCTCCAATGGCATACCTGGGTAGAACCAGTGCCATGGCACTATAGTTGCTATGATTAGGTGGGGTGGAGCTAAATAAGTGTGAATACTATGAGAAATATGTTTACTTGCCACATTACACAAAACAACAGTTAAGATCCATATTTAATTCAAAGCCTTATTAAAATGTTTTAGTAATTAACGGAGAGAAAAAGATACGAGGTACATGTTATTATTCTTCACTATTTAATGTATCGTTATAAATTGAACTCAAGTATCCAGCGCTATAGGTCTTTAATAATGTGAATACTTAGGATATAATGCACGTAACAGGTCTACTAAAACGGTCGTTGTTATTTTAAAAAAGGCTGAAATGACTACAGGCAGCAAAAAATGAAACATCCAGCGCAAAGCGCCTTTTTAAGAGCTCGTTAATTTTTAAATGTTAGCAAATAACAGATCTTTCAGCTTTGAGATTGTAACAATTGTTACAACGAAGACTGCGATAGTGCGTTCAACAGGTAAAGATCTGTACTTCTATCCCTGTAGTTTATGAAGTATGTTTTTTGTTCCATCGCATCGACACAATTCTGGTCATATTGGCGACGGCCAGCTCCTTATTGGCCGAGGGAGACACAAGATAATAGGTGTAGATCCTGATTACCCCCCCCCTCTCTCTCTATCTCTCTCTCCCCATCTCTCTCTCTATCTTTCTCTCTTATATTTTCCTCTTTTTCTCTCTCTGTTCTCTCGCTTTGTTCTCTCTCTTTTTCTCTTTATGTTCTCTATCTCTCTCTCTCTCTCTCTCTCTCTCTCTCTCTCTCTCTCTCTCTCTCTCTCTCTCTCTCTCTCTCTCTCTCTCTCTCCTCTCTCTCTGTACTGTCATTTTCCTGTCGATTTACAACAATAACCTAATGTCGGCAGTACCTCTTTACAGTAATATATGCCACAGATTACCAAAACGTATCAACTAACATTGAAAAAATCGTAGAGTTAAAGAAAATCAGATCTTTATTGGAGAATGAAAAACGAAAAGACAACCTACTGAGATAAAATTTGGCACATAAAACAACATCGCTAACTTATTATTGCTAAAATTGTTAGCTCTATCACATTAAATCTATATTTGCAAAACTATGCAGTATGTGTCTACTTAGGTAGTACAACAATAAAAATAAACACTCACCATCGCTACCTCCGTTTTCCGACCGTCTCCGTTTGGCGACCACCTGCACGCCCATACATATATCTCTTTTCCGCTTCATCGTTCCCATAGTTACCATAACTTTTTAGTATAACTGTCTGAAAACATAATTTTCACATTTAAAATAACACTATTGATTGTTCATGAATGTTGTATCTCTGTGCTCTATCATGTCATACTAATTAATAATTATTCACAAAGTTGATCTTTTCGCACACGTGTTCTTCGTACGTCTTTAATCACATTACTAAAATTGATTTATTCAACACTGGCACTACCCTACAATGTGCGTGCGCAAAAAAAATGTTCTATAAGAGAAATGTCTCTTTGAATGTTTTTGATTATTTCACTTCTACGTTTTGATTATAATACCGTTCACGAGTAAATTGACTCAGTTAAGAGAGCTGGTTAAGTCAAATTTTCTCCGCCCTGCAAATTCTTGTTTCTCTGTAATAAGCACATTCACAGCGTGACGTAATTTTAAAGTAAATTGTTTAAGTTTTTCTGCAATGTACACTTCCTAGACAGAGAAAATTAGTGCAAATTTTTATTTTAAAACCTTTTCTTGTCTATACCTTTTCATTAAAATATGTCCATCCACAGTGCACATTTGCCAGGAATAAACTATCTTTGCCACATTTTGCACTCTCACTTCTTTTATCACAACAATTAGTCCATCCACAGATTAAATGAGTCTTAAAATACAATAATTATGATATCGCGCGAGCTGGCGCGAGCCCACAATCGTAATAAAAATCCTCGTGATTAGTCGGGCAGCTCCGAACACATCTTATATCTCAGCTTCTCGGCTACCTCTTGCTGATCGTCTTGTTCGCTGAACCCTCCCTCAATCAGCATGTAGCATGTATCATCCGAAATCCTATCTATCAGCAAATTGTAATCAGACGATATCCCGCCGGGCAGACTAACAGTCAGAAATATGAACCCTTTAAACGTAAGCCAGTTCGTCCACTTCCTATTTTAGCTCGTCCTTCGAGCTTTATGTAGTCAAATCGGTTATTTTTTGTAAGCATTCTTTTCACGTTTCAACAGGTTAGTTTTCATCTATTCAACAAGCGTGTCTCAACAGTGAGCCAATCGCTGGCGTAATTTTACTGTCAGTCATTCAAAAGTCATTCAATCGGTACGTCATATCTTCCACAGGGATCTGTTGACAGGGTGTTGCCTACCTATTGACTTTCCGTGGGATTCGGCCCCTTACCACCAGTCGCCCTCAAGCTATTCGATCCTCTTTATTCCAAAACCCCTAATTCATATCATTGGCTTCTTGTTTTTTACTACACTGACATTTGAAACGGTTACACACGGTTTGGGCAAGTTCGCCGTAATATCTTTTTTTATTTTATGTTTCCAGGTTAAACGGTCTTTTGTTATAAAAATGAAAAATGTAAATTGTAACTCATTTTTATAATTTGTATGTGCGTTATACCCGTGAGATAAAAATGTGAACAGATAACGAACTTCGAGTAATCGATTTAATGATTACAAAGTAAAACGGTATTAAGGGTGATAAAAAAAATGCTGATTAAATCTGCTTAAGAAATGATTGCTCTTTTTGACAGTTTTACATAGTTTTTGTTTTTATGCACCCTAGGTTCTAGTCGAACCTTAAAATTAAAACAAGAATAAAGAACTTACGATCACATTCACGTCGTGTATTAAGTCGTAATATATGCCTTAAATACCACGAAACTGAAAGGACTTTTTAGCTTAAATATTTAATCTAGAAAACTTCCATTAGGTATAAACATATTAACTGAAAATGGAAATCAAAAAGCAAACAATCACAAAGGAAAATTAGCCTGAAATATTTCTGGTTGATTCTGAAATACCTTTACCTGGTGTTTTTTTAAAGTGAAACGAAAAAACAATAAAAGGACAATCATCTTTACTTAAATTTAAAGTCGCTTCGGCAGAAAGTTTTTGGCGACTTTTTCATTTTATTTCGAAACGTGATAAGGATCAGAGCCGAAGGCAACCGCCTTGCACGTGATTTTTGGGCGCGTTGGGAGATAAACACGATGCGTGCGCATCTTCATAGCCCCGCAACAGTTGGCGCGCCACCTGCTGGGAAAGCTATCGAATGCGTCGATCAACAGTCAGAAGAAAACGCGCGCGCAATTCACTCTCACCTGTTGCCTGCCAACGTAATATTAGCCAATCAGACGACAGAGAAAGTGCAACATGTCAACGCGAGTCGGGCGAATAATTGTACGAAACAAGACACCTCAATTAAAAAATGTAATTGTAATGAGAAAATAGCAACGACAACCACTATCCCTATTTCAGCAAGCCCGTTTTTTTATTTGAAAAATATAAGGAACTTGTTTTACCTTTGACGAGTTAACGCCGGGCCCTCCAATCTACCAAAAAACAATTTATTGACATGTTTGTCATAACTGTAAATATTTCTCATGTTCGATGAGGATGCTGACGCATTATGTTTTTATTAATAGCTTGTCGGAATTACATAATAATTGCCCAGTCGGATCATTGTCTTTTGTAAATGTTACTATTTTTAGCGAATAAAATATATAATTATATCGAATAATATATCCGAAAATTATCCCTCAAACACAAGGAGTGACAAAAGTATCTAGCTGGGGATTAATGACATGTTGTTGAGCATAGTGCATCAGAAGGAAAACATTTTTGGTGTTTTAATACATCGCAGAGACCGATCATATATGGTGATTGTAGTGATATCCAGTTATTTTGTAGGACGAAGAACCATCGGTGCACCACAGGTACACCTTAATTCGTCCCGACCGGGATTCGAACCCGGTGTGTGAAGAAAACACACAAAATATACATGTTTCATAAATTGGGATGGAACAATGGTAGAAATATGTAGTTGGGCCTTATAAAACCAGGGTATGGTCTGGACACGTTTTATGATCTGCATAATGGCTAGTGGGTCCCAGGGGGTGAGAGGGGGTTGGGGGTTGGTGTGTGTGTGTGTGTGTGGGGGGGGGGGGTAGGGTGTCCTGCACCTTAGGAAAAAATGCAATTTTGGATATGCATTGTGGAGCAACACTTGGGAGGTTCAATGGAGATCTATTTTTATATTTAAAATGCGTCGGCAGCGATTGTAGACGAAAACCGCTGCAGAATGTGGGACGAACCAAAGATAAACAGCAGGTCAGCTGGAAGAATTTATTACGTGAAGGTTTTCGTCCTAAACATGACTCGAACCCATGAGGCCAGGGTAATTAATGTCCATGGCCATGGGCGCCACGAATGTAAATGCTCTACTTATATATTTATCATTGAAAAGAAGATCAACTGCATATAGGTCTTGTTCTATTTGGGACATATTGGGACTATCTTGAGTAAAATGACTCTGTTGCTTTACTTTCACAGGGACAATTTTCTAAGCAATTACCAGGCGGAAACTATGCTTTCTGCGTCAAAGCTGTCACATACTATGATCTCCATCTGGTAAGGGTTCTAATACGTCAGAAGCCAAACGAACGGCAATTTGTTTGTCGCTGTACTAAAATTTATGATACGGAGTTTACTTCACGCTTAGTAATTCCTAGTTTGTAATAAAATTGATTTTGTAATATACGTACATGTTTGTCAGACATGCAGTGGCCCATGTTATGCTATGGAGATATTAGATACTAAATCATTAAAAAATCCTAAGCTATTTAAATATAAACTGTACACGAGACTAAACCATGTGTGTCTTCACGGCTTTGCTTAAACTTGATCTTTTTTTATATAAATATTTGCAACGATAATGGAACTATTGTGGTTTTTATAGGTTATAACCAATGTTATGGCAATTGTCTCAGTTTTGGCATACGTGTCACAGGTTTCCTCGCCAAAATAAAACAAAAACAGCTACTTCCGCTGGTCATCGGTCAAATGTCAATATTTGTCAAATATTTTGTCGCTTTCTCGTTTTACCGAGTCGATATAATCATATAATTGTTTGACCAATAAGTGAAACATGTTGGAAAGAGACAGGTCCGACCAAGGGATTGTTGTCATTTTTAGCAATACACGGAAACACCTACTACTATCTCCCGCGTTTTCTCTTAATCTTTTAAAGTTATATATTAAATCATGCTGTCATAATGCACGGTGTTCAGATGCTTGGTTATTATAATCAGATTACTGTGCATCTTATTGCAACACCGCGCATTATTCTGCGATCTAACACACAAAACCAAAATCTATTTCCGAATTAACGTATTACGCTGATACAGATGTGGTGATTTTTTTATGAATAGGTCTGGTCATAATATTTATGTATGCACATGATTTCTTTATAAACAGCCCAGTCATCTGTTAAATATTAACGTTTACATGAATGTTTTAACAAGATTAACAACATCAGCGACTTCTGAGAGAATTACATAAATGGTTTCTCACGAATGTTATACAAAATGTATATTTTTAGTGACTATTGAGGGAATTACGTGGATGTTTTACACGAATTTGTTTTTCTCTCTCAAGATTTATAACGTTAGTGACTATTTAGAGAATTACATAAATGTTTTAAAAGATGTATAACATTATGTGACTATTAAGAGAATTGTCGGTAATCTTTCTGCTTTACCTTTTGATATTGGCAATTAAAGGTAATTGACGCATGCAACTCTTCCAGTTGATATATTACAATATGTACTGAGTTGACTCGGTCACATCTAGACATTTTACAGTTAACAAAAAAAAATAAAAATAAAAAAAATAAAAAAAATATATATATATATTTTTATTGACATGAAAAGGGTAAGAAAGTGTACCTCGTTTTTTGATGAAAGTGTCGACACCACTGTCCAAAGTAAAATATCCCTTTCTTCACAAGAAACTTCTCTTTATAGTCTTCTGTGAAATGTCAAATAAAATCGCTTTATCCTAATTAAATCTTCCAATAAACTTGTTAAAGTTACAATACATGTTGTCAAATTTTGAAAGATGTAATTATAATTCCGAGTACACACGTGTGAATAGATTTGTATCAGTAAATAAGGCTTAACATCAGATTTTGCGACTTAGCACGTGTCATCTGACGTAATCATGTATTGTAATAAGGTAATTACAATATAATCTATGAAACAGATCACGTGCAGTACATCATCAGTAGTAATTAGTGGTAATTAGCCGAGATAAAACCATTGGCCAGATGGTGTTAAAACATCTTATCTTATATATGGAACATTGTGTCTTAAAGGTAGTAAATATGTTGTTGGAATTTCTGAGTCTCTACGTAGTTACAATGTCAACAGTTTTTACTGAGGGCATTTTCAAAAATTGTGAGTTTGTTATTGTTAAGCTTTAGAGTGATCTGGTTAACATTAAGTGTATGATTACATGTGCATGACATACCTCACTTGTTCCTGAATTATTCCTTCATTGTCGAGCTAAACCTATAACGTGTTTTCAGCAACATATCATAATGCAAATGAGTGCACACACGTTAAATACAATAAAAACGAAGAAGATTCATGGCAGTCAAAAAGAAATGTTGAATAGCAGAACAAGAAAATAAGTCTAAAACTGGCTTATTGGTATTTTCTTTTCATCGGACAAGTAGAAACTGTATTATCCCCAGAAGAAACACATCTGCAAGACAACTATTTATTACAACAATGCCAATGCTAGCCTAAAGAATGGCAAGATTGTGTTTTTACGTGGAGAACCACCACCTACATGCCAGTTTCAGTGACTGACACAGGTAATTAACCATTGCGAATTGATATAAAAATGTCTTTCCATTTCGGTACTTAGTTACCTTTAGCATACACATACTGCATAGACTACGCTAGATAATTGCTGGATGATATTTAATTGATTATCCAAGGCGGTACATATGAGTAAATTTAAGCTTCAACTTTAAAGCTAATAGACAAATATATGCCATCCAAATGAAATCAGGCGTTCTACATGTTAAAGTTGCACATTGCGTCACTAAGATGTCGAATTCTGTAGAAACCATTATAGGACATTTTCATATTTTTCCAAGTCACACACATGAAAGTATGCCACGAAGAACATTTACAGTGCATTCATTAAGGTCAACGTCAGATTAAATGTGATATCTAAATTCATTCATATGCTATGTATTAACTCGGTCAAAGCTTTGCCAGTTTTCAGAGGTATTCAATCAAATTTCACACTCTGAAAAGCACACTCTTTAATATGTCTCGCGCATACAATTGGCCAGAGCAAAAAACCAAGGTCAGAGCCATACCTGCAGCTTCGGGTGCATTTATCAACTCCATATAACAATTTATGTTTCCATATTAATAAACGTGTTATCTATTTATACTTGGTTTAAAGTGAATGAACGCAGTAGTATTACAAATCAGGACTATGTGCTAATAGATTAGAATACAATTTTACAAATGCCGTCCTATTTACCATACCTACATATATCATTTGATAGTTCCAGAAAGGCCTTTATGATAGGTTACAATTTTGCATGCAAGTACTATCAAGCTTACAAAATACTTTCTAGCTATTCATTAGTCGAGCTTCACTGTTCTCTTATTTAATAAATGTACCATACCACAAAAGTGATATCGATGGGAAGCTTAGAATCTGCTACAGTATTTTATGATAAATATGGCTGTTTTTGTTTGTCAATCGTGTTTAATATTTTCTCCAAAGGATTTACACAAAGATTTCTTTATACAAAAAATGTACTGAACATTATTTTAAATGTAGATAAAAACATATTTGTAAACATACAAAAGAATTAGGAATGGTAATTGTTTCTTTTTGCAAAATATACACGGTAGTGTAACTATATTGAATTAGGAAAGAACGAACATATGAAGGAAAAAATGAATTAAGGCCTGGGTGATTGAATAAGTGAGTGAATGGCGACGCGCTCCAGTTCGACGCCTATATATGGAATGCTCACTAAAATGTGCACATGGGGAAAATTTGTATTGCGGATTTTTATAGGTTACACGACAATAAATGAATTTGTTCTTTACTGTATAGTAAATGCCACAACTTTGGAAGCAAGTTAACAGCGAACCATTTTTTGAGAAACCACAAAACTACATATACTGAGAAAGAGCAATTTAAGTCGCCTCTGCGAAGAAAAGTTGTGTTGCAAAAACGCTTACCACCGCTGTAAACTTACACATTTCAGTGAAATTATCAGTTCCGGTCTAAATGGATCAGTTCATTATTGAGCATATTAAGAGTGCAGTTACGTTGGATTTTTATAACTTCACAATGTTTTAGCTTTGTTTTTGCACCAAATTTATCTTCATTATAGCAAATCCGTCAAAAATAAAAGAATCAATCTTAAAATATCAACAACAAACTGTCAGGGGTACTACTTCCGGTGCACATTTACGCTTACTGTCCCTTCTAACATTGATAAAATACGGGTCCTAATTCGGTAAACGGCGTTCTATTTTTGATCAATTACTTTTTTTTTTTTTTTTGTATGTCTAACTTTTATGCAAACATGGTAAAAACTAGATACTTTGGTTTATTTCTTTTTTATATTAAAAATTCTAAACCTTTAACTAAATGTACATGGAGACTCTATACGCCCTTACTCACGATACGAATGCTCTTCGGTCTACTCTATTGAGTATGCATGGTAAAATATGACTTTAGATCCAATGTTTATGCAACATTTTAAGATACATTAACGATTTCTGTAAGGTCCCCGCAGACCTTAAAATAGCATTTACAGTGCTGCCAGCGTGCAGTAATGATTTCATAGCATCTCTGAAGTGTTTGTGGTCAGTTATTGTTTTTTCGACTCTGGATCGGTTTCAAATTCAATCCCTAACCCCGTCGCGACCCCCGTCACGACAAGTTTAGTTTTCAAAAGGATCTTATTAAAGATTCGGATGTTTATTGCATAAGAGAAACGTTCAACACACCAAGACTGCATTTATAATACGCTTGAAGTGTTCTTGGCCAAGAGGTTAAGGTTATAGACCCAGTATCGGAGGGTTGTGGGTTCAAATCCTAGACCTGACATTTATTCCACAAACATCTTGCAAAAACAGAATTATAACGTCCTTACACCCAGATTTACTAGAAAGTAATATCCATTTTGGACAATAAGATTAGTTTTTGCATTATTTCTTTCCTCTATTGAATGACAAACTACCTCTCACTTGACAGCAACTTTTTGTTAAGTTGTATTCTTAATGTTAGCTCAGTGTGTAATTATTAACCACAGTAGCACATACTTCGGTAATTACATTGCTTTGTTACAACAGAAGTTCCATCGGGATTAAGGACATACTAGATCGTTTTGTCTTTACTGTTTATCTCATGTCACTTTAAATGTGAGAAGTAGGTTAAGTTTAGGAAATATTAAACATTGTTCTTTGTACACATAATACTATGTTCCAGAAATGTACTACATGAGCAATAATTATTTGTGTAATGTAAGGCTGATACAAATGTTTAATTTCTGCTAGTATATTTTAGTTTCATTTTTATTTATAATAATTTTGGCAACTTTTTTCTATGCATGTAACCTCTTGGAAAACCTATTAAATGGTGTCACGTTTTGCTTTCATTTTGTTTTTAACCATTCTATGGTCTCATGAATAGGCCAATACGTTATACATATTTTTCCTTCAGATTTTTTTTATAGTATACTGAAATTCAAAATCTTCAAATAAACACTTTTCAAATATATCTTTGTTAATTCCTACCATATTGCTTTAACTGGTTCCAGTTTATGCGTCGCCTTTGATGTTTCACATTAACGACTTTTCTTGCATTCAGACTTGCATGAATAAAGGAACGAGTACGAGATCGCGTAGGAGATCGTGAGTCAGGGGAAATAACCCAAACAGACAAATACAATGCAGTCATAGTTACTTCCCTTAATATATTTGTTTTAATTAAATGCGCAATAATGCAACTGTTGTGAATACAAGAAAGTTATTTAAGTTATATTAACAAACATTTTAAATGGTACTTTAAGCTTTTTCGACAAAGGTTAAAGGGACATAATAATATCTGTAATAGACTCATTGAATGGGTAAAATCAGAAAGATTATTGAGTGAATTTAATAAATAAGCAACAGATTATTGAATGAGTTTTATAAACAAACTAAACTACTCATTGATCAAGTTTATTGAAAAAATCCCATACACTATGTTATTGAATGTGTATAATGTAGAAGAACGTTGTTGGTAAGGGACAAATTGATATGAATTGTAAAAAGGAACAGACCAATTTTAAGTGCAAATGTCATGGACGAGCCAAAGCTGGAATACAATTTTTCATTCCAACCAACACTCGAACATAGGGTTTGCAGAACAACTTTTATCAGCTATGTTTTTCCCCCCAATTTATGAAAACAACAGCTTGACCAGAGATGCAAATAAGAAAAAGGTACCAAATAAATGTAGGATTTCTACAATTACAACAGTGTGTTATTATAAACATGGTAACATTGACAAAAAATTTCATAAGGAAACTCTGTAACATCTGTAAATCACTTAGTACATGTAGATCTCTATACATACAGTATTTAAAAAGTTTGTCATTTAAACAATTTGATACATATCATCAACATAATAAAGCAAACAAACTAGTATTTACTGTGAAAAAGTCATAATTATACACAAAAACAGATCAGTAATAGATAAAAGAAATCTCAGCCAACATTATAAGAATATGTATTAGTATAAAATTATGTTGCAGCATTTGTCTCGTCAAATTTAATTGTGTTTGTATTATCTGACCAACTGGATCTGCTTAAACTATAGTTAAGAACCCTAGGCCAAGAACTCTTTACATACTTTGGGAATACTAATGTGCTTAGCTATAACGATTTTTGCCAATATATTTTGTTCACTCAAAAATAGGAAATTTCTTTTTTAATTTTTTGCCATATTTAATACAATAAAAACACACACACAATTAGAAAGTACTACTACAGCAATGTACTACATACACATACTTCAGGTACAGACTATATATCCACTAGAATTGTATGCGAGCTTAACCTGGCTACCAGTACATGTCAAGGGATGTACTTGTTTGATGATGTAAACTGTTTTTAAAACATTAATATTCCTCCCATCTCCCGATACTGTGCAAATGTGACTCTTGAGAGATTGACTCATAATGACTGTATATGAAGCCCATCTAAAAGATATTCACTTAATAAGTCTGGACAAGTCTGGGCAGATATTTGTTTAACCTTATGAAGTTTTGTCTCAATTTTGCTGGAAACACACTTGTAACAAGGTCATTTTTTTCTTTGTCCTTCGACTTTTGACATAGCCCCTGATGTGATGCAGGTATTTTCACTTGGGAGTCAGGACAGGTCTAGGCAGGAATTTGTTCGAAGCAGTGAACTCTTTCAAATAGTCGCCTCCTTTCTCCTGGTACTCTGCCCGCGAGATCCAATAATCTGCCACCACAGGGGAGGCAACCCACTTCCTGGCACCATACCATGCATCCTGACTGGGATTGCCTGGGAGAAGTGACAAATCATGACAGGTGAAAATTATGAATCAGAATAAGAAATGGATTAATCAATTTAGTGTCATAGTCATTTGATAATAACTAGGACTATTTTAAGTATGTATACAATTGTCAACAAATAATGTAACACTTCTTGGAGCTATAATTTTTTTTTTATGCTGTTATATGGACATAATTGTGTTTTTTTTGTGTGTGTGTAAATCGCACCAACACAATTATGATCAGATTGACAACATCCCAATATTTATTGGTGGAGGGAGATCACAGACTTATGTCTGGGTAGAACCACTGCTGCACTGCAGGTTAGCTGGGAAACCTTGTCACATAGTGAGGGGCTGAGGAGTTACATGTCAGCGACTATAACAGAGCGACAAGATAATTAACTCAAGAAAGAAAGCAATTAATGCAGTATTATGATCTTCACAACTATGGTCACTTTGGGCATGTATGCATGTGTAAAACATCATTTTTTTGCACCAGCTATTATTGGAAAAGGAAAACCTCAGAAGAACTAAACATGTTCATCATTGGTAATCTGGATAAACCCAATGACATTATCCCCCTAATTAAACCCATCCAGTGATGTGCTGAAGACTTATAATAGCTCAGCTTTAGGTGGGTCGATAGTACTCCCCATGCTTCCATGTAGAAGAAAATGGTTCTAAAAAAGCACTATTAACTCCTAAGCCCCTCAATTTACGAGTCAAAGTCTCTCTCATGACCCCAAATGGTCTTGTGAGAAATGTTTCCAGCATAGTGGCTGTACCGTTGTAACTGTTCCTAAATACATGTCTTGGGTCTTCCCACTCCAATAATAACTAGATGGCACTATATAGACCCTACATGTGTTGCTGTGATTTTTGTTGGCTTTAATGCCCCACCATTTACCTTAGTTTTCCAAAAATGGTGGTCACTAGAAGAAGATAATTATGGTGCTGCCTATAATTTCATTGCATGTCATGACCACACTCTGTCTTAGTATTCTGCGTAGTTGTGGAAACATCAGTATCTATGTTTAATCTTAAGCAAGGAAGCTACCTATACAACTACCTTTTATAACAACTTTGGTATGTCATGGTCCCAATAAAAATTTGGGTCCAAAGCTTTACTGGCTATGCATGTATGTATAAGAATGTATGTAAACAATGTGGACTTATAGGAAAAACAACAACAAACTTTTAATACACACCTATGCACCTTAGTGACATATGGATCTTTATCAATTTCTAATTCATATATTAATGCAATGAAAATAGATGTGCATTTTAACAAAATCCTAGCAGTGAACATTGCTGAGCATGTGGTAGCATCAACACACTTGTCTTGTACAATTTTAACAAGCAACCAGACAAACACTGTAGGCATGGTTTAATTTGTTAGACATAGTTGCTAGGAAGAATAAAACCACTGAAATAATCTGCTCCACAACACACCTGCAGTGAAGATACTGAAGGCTGACTGGAAGGGTCTCATCTGTAGAACTTCTCTCCTCATTCTCTCCTCCAGATTTTTGAAGTTAGCGCACCCTCCCGTCAGGAACACATACTGTAGTATATATATACACCATATAGCATACACACTATAATATCACATCTCACAGAGGGTGAATGTTTGCCAATGACAAGTAATGTTAACATGTGGGATGCGATATTTATTTTAATATATCAAATATTGCAATAAAATAATTTGTAATATCGAGCCAAAATGTTGTTTGGTAAACAATTCAAGTGCCGGAATGACTGCAATGGACAAATTTTAAAAAGCACTCACTGACTCAGACTTTATGCATGATGTAGTTAGCTCAACTGGTTATATGACTGGGAAAAACCAGCATTCTAATTTTAGCTCCACGAGATAATGTCGCATAGGACACCATGATGGTCGTATTGGCCACGTCCACTCATAAACGGCAGATATTTATGCCTTGTTAGAACTACTTACAGACAAATCCGCTAGAAGAATTCCCCACATAAAAGTTCATGCCCCTACAGGGACTGAAACCCACATAATGACAAGTTGCTAGGTTAGAAGATGGTGACCCCTTGGCCATGGGCACCCCTAAGTCCTATGTTGATGTTCATTCAATGTATTCCTTATTACAGAGGAAAGTTGTCACCTGAGCTAGTTTGTTCTGTATGTCTTCATCATATTTGTGGAAGACAAAGTCCAAGGTCTCAGCAATTCCAGCTTGCTCCAATCCAATCATGGAGGGTTGAAACAATAGCTCCGGTACCCTATGTGATTATAGAACAAAAAATATATTTTGTAAGATGGGAGTCATAGAATTTGTATGTATCTTAATGATGCAAAACTTTCCAGGGTAGAATACAATACAGTTGTTTTTGATTTATACTTAAAACAAAGCTGCTGACTTGTGTTCAGCTAATGATGAAAAAGTCAGAAATATTAATTATTTTCAACATTGAAGCCCCCCACCCTGAAGCTCCCGAAAAATAAGCTATTTTAAAACTTCTTGGGAAACAATTACAACTACTCTGATAGTATTGGCCAAAATAACACCCAAGCATTACCACTGATTTATGTGTTGTTTGGAAAGTGAGCAAAACCTTGAGTCAGAAAAGGAACTTATTTCTGAAGTACTTCTTGTTTGCTCAACCATTCCCATCACCATTTGTTTTTAACATCTTTTTCAAGCTTTTTTGTATTGTACCCTGGGGATAAGTACTTCATAATTGAAAATATTTATTGCAATTGGCTTTGACACTTCGCAGATAAAAAACACAGAAGGCTTTTCTACAGTTGTAGATGTTGAGAGCAAATGGGCGAATTGATGTTGATTAATCAATTATTAGTTGATACTTTTAAATGATCAATTATGATTGGCTGTTATTTAGTCAGAAATATTTAGGTCCATGGAAACCCACCAACTTCGTTCAATCAATTTACGTATAAACTGCAGCACCCCACACACATACACCATTTTTTCTCAGCGGATTTAAGAGAATTAGAAAAATGAAGCAAGGAAGAACAAAAAATGCAGAATTCTGGTATAATCTGGAATACTTTCACCAATGATTTCATGTTTTAAGTGAATATCCAGTTATTGAGAAATAGACCCAATAAAACCCTTTACCATAACAGAAAATAAATGCATTACTCTGCCAAAATTTATATTGTTCAGGGTTTTGTGCCTTTTTGAAATGGGCGAACATGTATTCTGAGTTTGAAGTGAATATCTTTGATGTTTTTTCAATAAATGGACATTAACAGAAAGTAAACCAATGCCAATAATGATGAGGTGGTCATGACAACAGCTGCACCTATTGTCCTCAATAAGTGAAGCTAAAATCTAGGCTTTAACTTAAATATTAACAGATAATTTTTCTAAAGCAGGACTGTGTTCACAAAAATTAGCAAAAGCCTCTTTTAATAGGGAAATAAACCCACTTGTTAATATACAAATAAAGACTTGCGTTGAGATGAATATATAGTTTTGCAGAGCAGGCTTTACAGTCAATAAAACATTAGCCAGGTCCGCAAAACTATATATTGACTGAAACATAAACCTGTACTTGTTATATCACATACCCTATGAAATTATGCTGTTTTTTTGTACTACAAGCCTTCCACACTTCTCATTTCAACATAAAGGATGCCACGATGTCGATTCAATCGCGAAAGTTCATTTCCTCAAGGTCTGTTCTTACATTTTTCCTCGATAGATAATCATGAAAAGCATTTATTGCTACTGAGGTTGCACAATTTTGTACTTTTCTATGTTTTATTTTCCCAAAATATTACCAAAAATCATCATCACTGACACACTGTCAATTTCTATTACTACATGCCATGTTATCGTAACAACAGTGCACATCATAAAAACCTGTTAGTAAGCATCATGTTCTCGGTGCTCACAAGAAAACACTATCGAGTCAGTCTCACTTTATACTGACTCAAACATGACCAGTGCTCGACAGATCAAAATGCTTTAAATTTAAAAGGTATGTGATATATCAAGTTATATGACAACTGCCACTCACCGGATACGTTCAACTGCAATATGTAGTCTGTAATACTCTGCAATGTCAAACTCTCCTGCAGCCTCATCAATCTCTCTGTAAGGAAAATACAAAAAAGTATTCAATGTCTGAATTGGTACTGTAATGTTATTTAAGTTGGATCAAGTGCTGTCTTTACTGCCATATCATACCAGAAGATATGTAAATGAAATCACACCTAGTCACATAATCCTGAAACAAGAACAGTATCTGCTATCTACCAAAACTATTCAAGGAACTACTGTTGAAATTGTCCAACTGTAAGCAGGGGTGCTACATCACTTCTTTTCTTAATGGGGTATATTGGTTAAATGGAAATGGGATTGGGATTTGCCGGCATTTTTGCCGATACTGCGCAGCGACATTTCTATCATTATAGCACAGGGGCACTTATGAGCTGCCCAGGGACTGAACCCGGCCGGTCCATTATACTGACACCGACGAATCAGGCGTAATGCTGTCCCCTTAGCCCTGAGCGTTAGGAGGGAAGCCACTACTACCAACTTTAAAGTCTTTGGTAAGACCCGGCCGGGGTTCGAACCCACGACCTCCCGATCCGCAAGCCGACGCTCTACCACCTGAGCTATTGCGGCCGGTTAAATGGAAATTGTCTCCCAGTAAGTAGGTCCTTTTAGTTGGACTTCTTGGTCTTAATTGCTGTTCTGTTGCAGATGGTGCAATTACAAATATTGAAATGTCTTACTTATAAATAAATATTAGCTTAAAATCCATTTAAATACTTAGAGATGTTTTGTTTAAACAAGAAAATGGAAGTGTTTGTTGAGGATGATTAACATGGATATCACAAGAAAGGCAGAAAAGTTAACATACACTCCAAATAGCAAAAGAATAAAACCGGAGTAATCCAAATGAATGGTACTACATGAATTTAGGGATTATTCAGGGGAGACTATCCACAAATGTCTCATTAAATTAGTGCCTGGAAACCAAGTTTTTGTTTCCATTGTTTTGAAGTAAAAGCAGTAATAAATAAAAGGTCCAGGGTTCGACGTTAACTTTTTTGAGAGCTGGACCAGTGGTCCAGTAACTTAGAAAACTTACTAGACCTGACCTAAACTGGACTAGACCAAAATGTAAAACGCATAATACACATACAAGTCATACTTAAATCAAATTGTTATATGAGTTCAAGCATTGTGTTGCAATAACATACCAATATAACTAGGTATTCAATAACATACCAATATAACTAAGTATGAGACATTTATGACTAGAAAATTAGTATGAAACTTAACATTCTATTAATGCAACTTAGGTATGATTGTACTAAATTTTCTAGTCTAATATAGGTATCATAATGTATATATATAATGGAAATTATATGACTAGAAAGTTAAGTATGACCATACCTATATGACTAGACGTTCGTTTTCACACAACTTAACAGGCAAGACTCACATGATTGTCAACCTGCTTTATTTCCACAGTATAGGATGCAACAAAAGTAGTGATTGGTGAGCTGTATTTAAGATCATATTTTCGTTGGTGATATATATGGGATTCAGATTCAGAATGCCCCTTTATATAACGGATTCTGAAAGTGTCCGTACCGACAACAAATCCTCTACCAATCTTCATACTATCTGCATGTCTTACAAAACATAAGATGCGCTTTTCTTCAAAATCTAGCCAACTAAACTCATCTGTTCATTTTGGACAAAACGATCTTATCCGCTTTGTTTTGTCATACAGTTTCTTTGAAGCATCCTTGCTCTTTCGTTTCGTATTGTCGTCCGTCTTTCTTTTCTTTTTCTTTTTTTGTCGGACGAAAAACCTAACTTTAATACATTGCTTGACATTTTTGTGTCGTCTGCGCAAAGTGCATTATAAACAAACCGTATTATAGTCTGTTGTCGTAATACTTGAGATCTCAACATTACAGATAGTATTCGTGCTTTTGTATCCCTCGCATGTTTCTTTAAATAGTATAAATAATAATTGGACGGTTCCGTAAACATTAGAAAATGAGAAGTTAGATGAAGAAATAAACACTCGTATCCGCTTAACAATTAGTATTACGACATTGGATATTTGACAAGTGCGTAGGGGAAAAAGCCTCGTTCTGAAAACACCAGCCAATGAGTGAACGCATGTCAAGTTTGTTACTAAATATACCGCTAAATATAGCACACGGGTTTCCCAAGAAACTGTATCGACAAGCGTCAATAGCGACTGAGTTTAACCAATAAAAATATTTTTTGACTTTTGATTCATTCATAGGCGGATTTTCGGCGAACTTTGTCCGATTTAGAACACGACCAGTCGGTCCAGCTAGCCTAGGACTTAGCTAGACCGGACCACCGATCTACTAGTGAATGTCATTCGGTCGGTCCTTAATGTCGAACCCTGAGGTCATTGGCTAGGTTTCAACAAATCCCCCCAGGTAAGAAGGGTTATTACCACATTAAAGAACTTCTGAGTTTGTTTAATTTACCCTTGTATTATGTTTATCTAGTCAAACATGCCCCAGATACTTACTTCTGGAACTCTGGGTCATGTTCCTTTAACATGGTCTCAAGTTCCTCCAGCTGTTCTTCCTCTCCCTCTGAGTCACTGTCACTGTTGTTTGGATTCTGAGTACACAAAGGTAAACAAAGAAAAAATAACAAGGAAAAATAAAATCATCTGTGATCATATTCATACAGAGCAATTATAGTTTAATTTCTGTCGCTATGGTTACCGGGCAATCTGGAAGATTTTGTTTTTAAGGTTTTAATACAAATGACTTTAGTTGTAAATATAACCAAGTTTAAAATAAAGTGAGAGCAGTTAAAAATGAAGATATGACATACACATACTGTACTTGCCAGTACTATTTATAATATATCTATGTTAAGACACGTGTAAAAAAATGTTTTACATAATCAATGTTCAAGAAATGTTGGATTTTGATTTAACCATCTTTAATGCTTAAAGTGATATCACTTAACAGAAAGGAATATATAACTTAAATGGCATTCATCAATAATAACATCTAGAGGCAACAGCATTTTTTTCATTTTTCACATGTTTCCTCTTGTTTTCCATTCAATATATACTTTACATATTTTGTTATATCACATTAGTGTAAAACAGCTTTTTGATTGAAGACATCATCAATGTCATCATAATACAACTGCTCTAATTTAACTGTTTCACCAAGTATTGTTGTTAAATTTCATAAAATCCTATATTGGTGATTAAACAATGTGATAAAAAGAATCTCTGGCACATGAGGTCATTTTATACAATCATTTATAAAACTCATCCAGGAAAAATGATAGTTAGCTCGCCATAGGCTTACTTACTATAACTTTTTCAAAAACTATTACTTTTCTAAAACTCATTTAATTAATGTTTGTTTTATCATGTAAGATCCTCTATATATCATGCCATAACTGATGTGAGTTGGCTTTAGGAGTAAAAGCACATTAAACAAACAAAATAATATGTATGCGGTTATTGAAAGAAATATTGGCAAAGCTGTTTGTGTTTTTTCTTAAAAAATCATACAAGATTTAACACTGTACATTGCAGATTTTGTTTTTTATTTTGGTAATGACAATACCCTGTTGTTGTAACCTCTCTACACTGTTTTTTCCCTGAACTTACAAGTAAGAAATATCCATAGGTCAAACAAGTGTCAATTGCATTCCTGTAGCTTTACATTTGTTTTTTCAATGATTAAAATATACTGGTATATTAATTTTAGTTATCGGGCAAAACAGTAAATTTGTTGATGTACCTTAAACAAAACAACAACAAATGACTGATGTACTGAAGGCAGATACTTACAATTTCTTTGTATACATCCCAGTCCTTATCATTCTCACCAAATGTGTCTTCTTTCTTTGTGTCTATAAAAGTAAAGCAACAGTAAAATGTTTAATAGGTTTATTGTTTAACCAACCCTATTTCAGTTATTTGTAGACACTGTCCTCTTGAAGCAGATTTAGTGCTGCCTTCACTGTGTATATCATGCTGTGGACACCTGGCATGATATCACACCCAGTCACATTATCCCAACACTGGGCCAACCAGTCGTGGAACTACCCTTATATTTGCTTGAGTGTTAGCAAGGGAGCTATACCACTATCACTTTAACGATTATGGTATGATGTCTCCTCCCATGCCTGATTGCACTACCAAGTTAGGTACAGTAAAATGTGGAATCCTGTAACATGGTCAAAAATCATATTGAACCAACAAGCGACTTTAACCGCTCGACCAAGGGCACCCCCCTTAATCATTCTAAAACAGATTGGTCAACAAAAGGCGTACATATTTACTTTTTGCAAGCTGTGAAATGATCCTCATCCTCTGCTGGGCAGCAAATGTTTTACGCTTTGCCATGTCACTCTTACGCTGTTTACGATGGCTGCGGATCTCCAACAGTTTCTGTAAATATGGCATACACTAGGTACATGAAAATAATAAAAGCATATAGTAACTTCAATATAATAGTAGTTGTTTTTCATTATCCTCATCTTGTATTAGTTTGTACATGTTTTTTGTACTATATATAATTTTTTAATGTTGTTTGTAGGTTTGTTTGTTTGTTTGTTGGGTTTATCGTCCCACCAACAGTATGCCATACCTGTCGTTTACTGCGGACCTCAGCCAGCCAACCTTGGAAGTCAGTCAATCTCTTCTGCTCCAAAAGTTTCTCAGCCTCCATTTCCTGTAACACATGCCAGCTAACATTAATTGATGAATAATCTTTTGTTATCAAATGTGCATTTAAACAATAGGGAACACTGGTTAAATGAAAGTTGTTTGTTTGTAAATTTTATTGTCCCACCAACAATATTTCAGGTGTCTGCTTTAAGCATATATAGAGCTGCCTTCACTGTGTATAGCATGTCGTGAACACCTGGCATGATACCACACCGAGTCGCATTATCCTGACACCGGACCAACCAGTCATGGAACTACACTTATATTTGCTTGAACATTAGCAAGGGAGCTATACCACTACCATTTTTTAAATACTTTGGTATGTCCCGGCCAGGGATCGAACCCGGGGCCTCCCATACTTGGAGCCGACGCTCAACCAACTGCGCCACCAGGTCCAGTAAATGAAAGTTGTCTCTCTTGTTAGATAATATCCAAGGTAGTCCAAAGATTAAGTAGGTCCTTTTATTTGAAATCGTCAGACTTTGTTGTCTATTCTTTTAGAGAAAGTGCCATTACAAACAGAAACATTTCTTACTTTTGCATGAAAATGGGTTCTAAATCTGTTTAAATACTTACGGATATATGTTACTGAAACAAGACAATTAACAGACAGGCTTGTTAATGGTGTTTGATCTGGGTATAATAATGCATACAGTAAAGTCACCATACACTTCCAAGAGTACATGCAATAAATAATCCAAACAGAAGAACCTTCATTGCGTTTAGAGAATGTTCAGGGGAGACTATCACCTAGTGTTTCTCATTTTAACTCACAGGAAATTTTGGTTTTACCAGTTTGAAAAGGTTTAAATGGTCTGTAGTTCAAAGATGATACAATAAAACTGGATCTGTCTATGTTTAAGTTGTAAATAGTTTAGCCTGTGGGAAAAAAAAGAATGAACAGACAAAAATGTAATTGGGGAAAACTGAAAAAAATTTGCTGCTTTTATTTCATTGTGGTCATTTGTCATTGCTGTTTATTTTCTTATGGTAATTTACTGTTGTTTTTTGTGTGTTTATTTATGGTTTTTGCTTATTTTGTTTTGCTCACCTTCTGTCTTTTCTCCCTCTGGAGTGCTTGAGCCTTAAGACGTCCCTCACATGCTTTCTTCAAGATGTACTGTCGCTTCTTTTTCGCCAGTAGTTCTGGTGTCAGCTGCTCATCTGGGATGTTTAATAGGTCATAAACAGCAGGCTTTTTCTGATGGAAGACAATATATGCTAATAAGTGCATACATTACAAACACAAGAACCCTATCAGTTATCAATATTATTTAGGGGATAATTAACAAGCTATTATTAGTAGTCTTTTTTGCAAGTGAAAATTAATATTTGATAAATCCCAGACCAAAGCAAGTCCCAGACAAAAAATGGAACATTTCCATCTATTTATTTGTCTCTGTTCTTTTAATTTATATATGGCATACTGAGTTGGCAATGATGTTTTTAACAGTTTTTATGGTTTTGGCCATTAAATTAGTTAATTAATTTTAGGTAATTTATCCATTTTCTGTTACTTACTGATATTCTTGTAAGATTATAAATAAATCTCAATATATTTTTTTTTTAAAAATAAAATTAAAAGAACATGCCTGTATCTAAATTACATACATGTCTTATTATTTGAAGGCATCAACACAGCAGGATTAAAGGTAGAACACTCTTACTGACAAAAGAACAGGTTAATAAACGGTCACTAATTATAACTGTGCCACCATGTTTAAGCTTACTAAGTACATACAAAAAATCTGTATTTCTTTCTTTATTTCCTACAGAATGTAAATCAAGTTAAGGACTCAAATCAATACTAATTCATGATTAAATACGATCTCCCACATCAAATTAAGACAAAACAAAAATAAGTAAATGTATTTGCAACAAAGAATCAGGACATTTTTTTTTTATTCAAGGGAGATAACTTCTAAAGTACCTCTGGAGTTTCCTCTGGGGGAGGTTCTGTCCCCTGGAGTCTTGCCTTCAACCTCTGTATGTTCAGTGACAGTTTGCTAATGACAGCCTGAAGTTCCTCCTCATCCTCATATCCCCGCTCCTTCAGGGCATTCTGAAACAACATTAGTGTGTCAGGAAAAGAAAAGAGCATTATGGACAAAACTTCTCAATTGTTTTTAACATATTAAAATATGGACCGTTTGCCTGTTAATGATAACAAAAATTATGACTTTTTTTATCCATGGAGAGACAGACAGACTTGACAACAGCCATTTGTGCAGCAGCATATCATATGATAAACTCTCTCTCTCTCCTCTCTCTCTCTCTCTCTCTCTCTCTCTCTCTCTCTCTCTATATATATATAAAAACTAATGAGAGCTAACTTACACTGAACTCCTCATCATCGTCATCATTGAGTAACTCCTGGACTTGCAGCAATTCCAGTAGTTCTTGCTCTTCCTCAGCCAGCTAGGAAACAAATGACCATAAGAAGAAATACTTTATAAATATCTTATTAAATAGACCTCATTTGTCTTTCCAAATACTTCTTTACATCATGTATATAATTCTAGTGTACAATCATTTTAGCAGAAACTATTCCTGGTATTTATCATTAGGATATTAATGAAATTATGGATATTGTAAACATATGGAAGAGGAGAAAAAATCCAAGGTTACCACAATATTTGGATAAAACAAATTTCATTAAAACATTAACATACAAAATGAGACAAAATTATTGATAGACCTTCTCAGTTCTCCGTTTCAGGTTGAGCTCCTTTAGACGTCTAACCTGCTGTTCTCTTCTCTCCTTCTGTTGCTGAGCAGATATCAGACTACCAGGGGCCTGAAATGCAGAATTGGAAAATAATGTTGTTTCCTTCGTAATACCACACAACCAGGGGCCTGAAATTTACCATTAGAAAAAGGCTCTTGTTTCCTTGGTGATATCAGACTACCAGGGGCCTGAAATTCTCAATTCGAAAAGGCTGTTATTTCCTTGGTAATATCAGACTACCAGGGGCCTGAAATTCTTAATTCGAAAAGGCTGTTATTTCCTTGGTAATATCAGACTACCAGGGGCCTGAAATGCAGAATTGGAAAAGGTTGTTATTTCCATGGAAATACCATACTACCAGGGGCCTGAAATGCAGAATTGGAAAAGGTTGTTATTTCCTTGGAAATACCATACTACCAGGGGCCTGAAATGCAGAATTGGAAAATATTGTTGTTTCCTTGGTAATACCAGAATACCAGGGGCCTGAAATTTACAATTGGAAAAGGCTGTTGTTTCCTTGGTAATACCACACTACCAGGGGCCTGAAATTTACAAATGGAAAAGGCTGTTGTTTCCTTGGTGATACCATACTTCCAGGGGCCTGAAATGCAGACTTGGAAAATATTGTTGTTTTCATAATATATTGGCAAAAAAATCAAGATTCAAACCACAAATTGCTGTATGCCAAAGAGGTTATTTTTTTTATATATTCACTTGTATACTACAGAGCTATGGTTTACTTGCGAAAGGTGCTGTTTAACTTTGGGGTCCTGTATATTCAGGACATCATCAAGCAACAGAGGATGTTCTTTAATGTCCTTCCTTGTTTGTTGTAGACATAATAAATATGTTTGATATGGGTTTATTAGGATGAAAATGCAAGTTTCATTATTTGAACAAAATCTAATAATACAAAAATTAATTTCCCTTGGTATATAAGCCATTATAGATGGCACTGTTAAGCGCGTGTCTTTAGCATGAGGTGTTCTGATTATTCATTCAACCTTGGGTAGCTTACCTGCAAAGATGTACCTTTTTCTTGACAGGCCAAGAGTGTTTTTAATGTATGCTAACAGTAACATTGCATTCTCATGAAAGAAGATGATGATTATTGTTTTGTAATAAAACCGGTGGGATGTGGTAGGTATATGCAGTTTCCCATGGCTTATACAGAACATGTGTATTTGCTTTTTATTGATGTCATTAAGATTTATATCGTGTATGTAATGTTAAGGGAAATTGATTTGTTGTGTTAAATACCTGTAGTCACTGATTGACATCAGTGCATCTAATTTCCGCATTTTTGCAATGAAATATTGAATTTTATCAGAGTGGAATTTCCATTTTTAGGGGAAAATTGGGCTTACTCTCCATGAACCCTTCTTTATAAGGTAAACAAAAGTGGAAACACTGCATCCTGTCAGAGTAATAAATAAAACCAAACATAATAAAAGAAAGGAAAACTACAACAGTTCAGTTTTATAATGACAATGAGCAGAAAAACAGAAACTTAATTATAAAAACAATGTTATACAATCTAGAATGTAATGTAAGAAAAAAATCTAAATTACAAAATACAATATGGTGAGAAATGTTTATAATAACTGAATTAGGCAATATCAACAGAACTATATTACTATAATAATTATTATATTTATAATAATAATTATTATACGAAGGCCTTTTCAAAGCCTTCAACAAAAAACTCTTTGTTAGGCTTTGTTTGGTAAATAAGTAAAATATCCATTGAATTTTAAAAAAACTATTGCTAGGCAACATAGTTTTATTTCTAGAAATGCATTGAGATTTATTTACATATCTGAAACTTGTTTAGTGAGGCCTCTTTGAAAGACAAACTATCACTGATAAATGCTTGTTTGTTACATTGCACTGACAGAATTATGGTCATATTGGCAACATCCAGCTAATTATTGGTAGAAGAAGACCCCAGACTTAAGTCTGGATTGATCCACTGGCGCATTGCAGATTAACTGGAAAACCTCCTCACATGACAGTTTTTGCCCCAACTGGGACTTTAGCCATTGTGGCTAAGGGGCTGAGGTGTGACAAGTCAGTGACTGTAAATGTTTGGCCATTGGCGCCCCTTACTGATTAATATGGCAGAGGTTTACTTACATTTGCAAAGGGCAACTGTATTTTGTGAACATGTTCATCATAGTATTCATGAGAGTTCCAATCATTCAGCTCAGATAGATAGTCCACCGCAATGTGAGTGTGTTCCCGTACCAACTCCTACAAACAAATGAAATTAAAAATAATGAGTTGTATAAAGGCTGACAATTACTTGCTTTCTCCCTGTTCAATGTTGCATGTGCAACATGTGTTAATGATTGATTTTAACTTTTACATTAACATTTGCAATGGCAGGTACTAATAGTATTTGTTAAATATTTTTGATTTGAAGAAGCCT
Source organism: Sinonovacula constricta (assembly GCA_007844125.1). NCBI lineage: Eukaryota > Metazoa > Mollusca > Bivalvia > Cardiida > Solecurtidae > Sinonovacula > Sinonovacula constricta. Next base: position 41,431,044 of record CM017572.1, on the reverse strand, counting down.
GTTTGTTTTGTTTTTGAAATACATCACAATGATTATGATCCAGGGATGCCAGCTATTTGGTGGAGGGAGAACCAAGACGAATTTGTCTTAGTAGAACTGCGGTGCACCGCAGGTCTGCTGAAAGTCATTCTCACATTAAGTCTTCCTTTTTGGAAGACCTTCCCACTATAAGTTTTTCGCCCCAAACAGGACTCAAAGCCACATGTTGAAAGCCTTAGCAGTCATGGAAGACTTATCAAAGGATATTTTCCTTTTATTTGTACATTTTAACTCCCTATTTTTTTGTTGAAAAATTTAACTCATGAAACAAATACAACTGCAGCCTACCTCTGCCCTGCTTAGTGTCAGAGAGTTCACATGTCCAGGATATTTCAGCTGAAGTAGTCGCTGCATGAAGTAGTCAAGATGAGCGCCTCCAAGGTTTATACGACGACACTGTGAGGGATCCAGTCGTCCATTCAACACAGGCAGAATGTGGGTCGTTTGATACCCGCAGTCGACCACCATAGCATTGGCATTAGCTGGAAAAGGTACCGTAACCATTATAAAATGTATAAAATAAGTGACAAGAGTTAAAATAAAACACTCCTTTTTGACTCTAAGGTAAGGCAGTTCTTATATTGTTGCTGGGAAAACAAAACCAGGAATTAGTTGATAAGCAGCAAATTATTTACACATTCTGAAACAAAGGTTGAATTTCTGTGTGCATTGTTTTTGTTGCTAGCTGCATTTAAGGTAACCAGTAGGAAGTTATAACATGTAAGTGGGGAACATTGGGTTTTAAGAAACCTAAATTGTATTTTTTTTTTTTTTTTATTAATTATTTTTTTTATTGTTTTTTTTTTTGTTGTTGCGAGGAGACTGTGTATGATTGTTCAAGTGAACACTGTCCTCATATAACTGATGGATGTTTAGTGGAATTTTGAACCCAGAAATTTTTTCCAAATATCTAAGTTAAGAAAGATTAATACCTGGGTTAGGATGATTCTGGTAGAGACTGAAGAGTGAATCAATGCCATAAGCCACTTTAGGGACATTGTAACACTCAAACAGCAGCTCCGACATCTCTGAAATCAATCAATTTTGATACATAAAGCCAAAATATAAAGTCAATTTACAGTCATCTTTTTTAACAAATACTAGCCCAGATAGAGTCAGAGTTAATATTTAATACAGCTAGATCATGTGACAAACATTTAAGTAGTTTGGATGAAAGACACATTGAACAGTCGGGGTTAAGTCTTAACTAATCATACTTAGTCTGAAGCAATCAAGCTATGACCCCAGGTACAGAGGGTCACAATTTTAACCTCTAGCAGAATATAGTCTTAACATGCTAATTTAACCATATATGGTCCTCTTGCTGTCTGGTTTCACCTACTGACCAAAACCAAAATCATCTTGCTCTGACCATGACCTTTGCACCACTGACCCCACAACCAATATGGGCCATCATTACATTATGACCAAAGTCCTTACCCAGAATGGAGATTGTAGGCTCATGCTTCATAAAGATATTAAATAGAAGGTCGCTGATACCTTGACCTTTGCCCCACTGTCCCTAAAACCAATAAGGGTCATCTACTCATTAAGATCAATGTTCCTACCAAGTTTGAGAATTGTTGGACTGACAAACCTACCAACATTTGCTAAATATTTTTCAAATGGGAGAAACAAATTCTATTTATTCTACCTTGCCTACATTCATCTTATAACTGAAATGATTCCCATTATCAAGTCTTTGAAAGAGAAAATATGCTACAAGATAAAACCCCAAGATGATGGCGGAAATAACTTGTTAGCAATACGGTGAGCTCAGAGGATGGTGCTAAGGGTCGTGGGTATAATCCCCAGACTAATGGCCCATTTTTGTCCTTGTAACAATAATTCAACACTATTGTAGCTTACGCTGCCTGCAGTGGTTTGGATTGACTGGCGGCTCTGACATGACTATAGGATGGTTGACGCTCCCTTCTGTGTTGATGCCAAGGTTGGTAAACAGATAGTCTAGGATCTGCTCCTGATTGTCATAAAATAGAGCCCTTCTTTGTATTAAGCATATCCCTGAATAGATATTAGAATGTTACAATCTCTAAACCATGTTCTTCTTGCAAATATAAGTCCAGATCATAGATAAACTATGCAGTCATGGACAACATACTATGCATTTGGCCTTGTTTTGATACATTTCTGAGGTAATGCGCTAGATGTAATCTTGCTTTTCATCACTATCTAGCAATTCATTACTGAAAATTGGCCAAAAAAAAATCATTGTTTCATATGGTCTTTTGAAATAATAAAAGGTTGTTTGCAACATAATGGTTACCAAATTCAAAATCCATTTCTGTAAGTAATATGCTGTACAAGATGTATTTCAATATGTTTTTAATTATTAAAACTTCAACTGCAGCTTGCATATCTCAATCTTTCCTAAAATATTCCAAAAATGAAACATGTGCAAGTTAAAGAGTTTAAGAAATGACCCAAACACTGAATGCTTAGTAGAAAATATTTAATTCATTCTATTAAAGGTATAACATGAAAAATTTACACAATGAACATAATTTTTGTCAAGTTTTTTTTCTGATTGTAAGTGCAGATGATGGAAGATTTTTTTAATTTTATCTGCTACCGTATTTATTGATAGTATTGTACTGTAAGGATCAAAACCCTTTCATAATTTGATCCTTTTATATACAGATAGTTAGGAATGAGCGGTATCACTGACATATGTACAGATATATAACCCAGCCCAGTATGTTTCAGTACCATGTTGGGGCAATACTGATAGTTAACTTGTTCATTTATCTAACAGTGAATAATCAACATCTGCATCCTGTGTCGTATATGCATAATTTTGCCAGACACATAGTTTTAAAGATAAGCATTCTTTTGGATGCATTGTCGTGAGGGTTTTCTGTATAGGGTCCAATATTTTGATAAAATATAAGTGTCCATCGACGATAGTGCATGTTTATGTAAGACTCATAATCACCTCAATGTACAATGTTTGTAAATGTCATAGCACAACAATACAAGCAAATACAAGTTTTACTTCACAGTGTTTATAAATGCATATCCAACTATGGCAGGCATAAAATGTCAAAAAGTGTTTCAATTTTATTAAAATTAACTGAAAAAAATTGGGACCCATACATTTTGACATGAGATCCATTCAAACCTTAAAAAAAATTCTTTATGACAATATAAGTCCACTTCAAATGTGAGTTCAGATCATATACTTTGCACAATATAAATAATGATTTTTTATAAATAATATTTAGATATATTATTTTTCTGTTTACTTAAATTACATACTATACCTTTGCAGATCGACAGTAACAAATAGTTTGATGAAGGCTTTGACTTCAGTGATTTAGACTTTACACATCTGGTTTGCAGCAAAAGTTGGTAGTGCAGATTTTTCAGTGTTTTTTTGTGTGTGCTCTCTTTTGACTTAGTTTTCTATCATACTGGTTAAAACAGGTTAGTAACTGTAAAAACTACTCTTATTTAGTTCAAATCAAACCAAATTTGTATAAAACCAAGCAGCTTTTGACCCAATTATTTGTTCACTTTTTGCAAGCAATACATATGGTGATATGTTCCAAGAATATAGTGATATATCATGATACGCTCCTAAAATATTGTGATATTTCGTAACCTGGAACTTCTTGCCATACCTATTCCTACTGTTATGTAACAATGGTTACCTGTACATCGAGCTGGGCCACAAGATTTCTGTCAAACTGAGACCGCATCATCAGGCGCATCACATCAAAATTGGCAATATCATTACCTATCTGAAGTTCAGCTTCCTGAGAAACAAAACAAAAACAAAAAACAATTTACACAGAAATGAAAAAGGAAAATATGAGTGGGTTCCAGTCCAATCCTTTAATGTGGGAAGAGCTTCGAGCTGACCGGCAGTGCACCAGTGATTCTTCCCAGACATTTGTCTGAGGTCTTCCTCCATTAAAATGGCAGCACGTAACTATAATGATCATAATTAGTCGCTGTGTTGTATTTCTAAAAAGAAACAAAAAATGAAATGGGAAGGCTTCAGTCCTCTCTGACCCATTACAGGGAAATAAACTAAAACTAGGCAGAACATTATATGCTCGAAAGTGCCACAAGTTGAAGAGCAATGGACAATAACTCCAGAATGTTTATTTGTTTTTTCAGTTTATCGTTCCACCAACAGTATTTCAGTTATCTGGAGACGGTGTCCACTTGAAGCAGATATAGTGCTTCCTTCACGGTGTATAGCATGCCGTGAACACCTGGCATGATACCACACCCAGTCACATTATCCTGACACCGGGCCAACCAGTCGTGGAACTACCCTTATATTTGCTTGAGCGTTAGCAAGGAAGCTATACCACTACCATTTTTAACGACTTTGGTATGTCGCGGCCCAGGATCGAACCCTGGGCCTCCCGTACCTGGAGCCGACGCTCTACCGATTGCGCTACCAGGTCTGGTACTCCAGAACGAATTATTTAATCTGAGTACATATATATATCTCACTTAAATAAATATCAATAATCTATGGTAATGTTTAGAAATTTGACGAGTTATGAAGAAGCAGCTATCCACACTAGACACTAACCATTGGATAGACTGACAAACTACATGTGCCATATTATATTTTGACCTTTCAGGTGTATAAAATGAAAAAACAACAACAAAAACTTAACAAAATTTCTAGAAGGAAAGAATAAAAAAAAAAATGGGCAGGCAAAAGTGATGGTTCTTGCGCATCGCATGCTAAATATGTTTTTATTATTAATAAGTTATTTGAGTTATGAATAAAAACTGATAATTTAAAGTCGGCAAATTGCTACCTGCATCTCTGCTCATCCAGTTTTCACAAGTTTATAAACTAAATCTATTTGGTAAAATGTTACCACTGACTCAGTAACTGTTCTTTTCTAACTAAAAAATATATGTAACATCACTGATGAGCTTACCTTCTCTTTCCTGCTACGCTGTTTAGCTGTGACATTCTTGAAGACCAGGTCTGGTTTCTCACTACATGCCCAGCCAGCTCTACAATGAAAGACCCCTGCAATGACAGGTACAAAGAAAACATATATTTATAATTTGTCTGATTTAAAAAAAAATTATTAAAACTTGTTTTTACATTGTAAAATTATGCTTCCTAACAAAACAGAAAATTATCTGCAGCCAAAAGATTATGATTTTTGTACCTTCTGCTCCTTCAACATTTTTAGTTAATTCAAGTACTATAACTTTTGAACCATTATAATTTTAAAATAATCAGTTAAAAAAAGAAAAAAGAAGAAATATTAAAAAATGTTCAAGTAAGGTTACAATTGGATAAATGTCACAAATATTGCTTTTTGTTTTTAGAAATACACTGCAGTCATAACAGTGACATCCAGCTACATTTAATTGGCGAAAGCATTTCAAAGACTACAGACAAATGTCTGGGTAGAACCACTGGCACACAGCAGGTCATTTGGATGACCTTCACACATTAAATCCTTCTCTCCAAACTAGAACTCAAATCCACGCTATGAGTGGATAGTAGTCGGAGAAGTTATAAGTCAAAGATACTACCCTCGAAATGTGGCGCTAAATGGATTTTACCTATTTGAAAAAATGTTGTGGCTTTTCATTTGCATGATTCAATCACTCTTACCATTATCTATAATGAGTGGTATATGCTGATCTTGAATTGTGGTGGTGTACTTGGTATCAAACTTTGGTAACTTTTCATCTCTGAACGTGAAAATATTGGTAGCTGGCAATCCTTTCTCTGTCATTCTGCAAATAGTTGTAGAAATGATAATGAAACATATTGAACATGGATAAACAAGATGGCATAAGGATTTCAAATGTGTATGTAAATCTGTATAAATATGCAAATATAATCTGTGCATTACAGTGTAAATAATGTGAATGAAATCCTGCCAAAAAGTGGATTCCACAAAATAGACTTTTACTTTGCCTGGTAATAAACTGCAAACATGTACATTCTTAAACAATAATGCTGTCAGAAGAGACAGATGTGATGGCAATTATCTGAAACAGCTGAAATTTTATCTAATATTTTTCACAATATCTGCCATCTTACTATTAATGTGCAAATCTACAAACCAAACTAGCGAAAACTCATTACAAACAAAATATAGTTAACGAAAAACGTTTGTGTTGCCTAAGCGCAATGTACCTGAGACGATAATGTTTAAGCTCAGCACATTCTTACAAAATGGTTTGTTATTAAAATGATTTTCAGCTTAAACTTAGTAATTTAACAATTAAATGCCGCATACATTCATGAGAGAGGAACGAACGACAACTCTGCATGGGAGATTGACACATCGCGTGGGGAATGACTATTTGCCGGATATGAATTCATATCCGCGGATATGACTCCTAGAAACGGAAAGGAACGTTTAAAACATTATTTACACCCATTTATGTTATATTTATTTCTTTTAGTAACATGAATGTATTCTCTATAAATAAAATTAATTAACATTAGGTATTCTCGTATTAATTGTAATTGTGATTGATGTAATAAAAACCGACTTATGGGAATTCATATCCGTAGACATACATTGTACGGATAGGAACATTAAAATTGCCATCTGCAGCATTGTTTGTTTTATTTCTGTTAATTTTGACGAAATGTAATTGATTTAATTACTTTTCCTCGTTTTAAAGAAGTATAACTTGTGTACACATTTGCTGCTAATAAATATTTCGATTGCCGCACGGAAGTTCATTTCCGTGGACATAAGGGTACGGATATGAACGTAAAAAACAACATTTTCACCTATAATTGGTATATTTTTGTATTTTTAAGGTAATAATTAAAAAAATAATTTAACAAATTGTATGAAGTTCTACTGATTTTTACAGAATTGTTGGCAATACATAAACCCATAACCGCGCCTGAGTTTATATCTGTGGACATACAGGGTACGGATATGAATGTAAAAAAAAACACATTATATACACCCATGTATGTGACATAAATGTGTTTTCTAGAAGAAAATTCTATAATTTAAATAATGTAACTTTTTGTCCTATAACATACAATCGAGGCTGATTAAACGAACATTTTTTATATGGTAATTCATAACCGTGTACAAACAGGGTACGGATATGAACAAAAAGATTGCAATCTACAGCGCTTTTTATAATTCTGTTAATTGTAAAGAAATAGAACTAGTTTTAATGTTTTACATCCTTTGATAGAGGTACTTTAACACACTTACTAATAATAAATATACTGACAGCCGCACATACGTTCATATCTGTGAAAATACGGGGTACTGATATGAAAATTAAACTTACTATCTTCAACCCTAATTTTTTTTTCTGTAAATTGTGTTGTTATATAATTTTTTTTAATCAAGTCACTTAACCACTTTGATGAAATTCTACGAGTCTTTACATAATTGTTGTTATTAAATAATACCATACCAGAGTTCACATCTGTGGACATAGAAGGTATGGATATGAACGCAAAATTCATTATTTACACGCATATATTATATATTTATGTGTTTGTTGTACATTTGTTGCATTCTCTTTCAATACAATAATTTTACTTAGGTATTATTATTTAACATACAACTGTGATTTAATGAAAAAAGCTATCACATCAGGTAAGCCATATCCGTTTCGTGTTTAGCCAAACCGAAATTCCTACCATTGTACATATGGCATGGACGCTAAACACTGAAAATCGTTATCAACAGCATTGTTTCTGTTCGCATTGCTACATTTAATTCTTTAGACCATTGTTTAAAGGTCTAAATGACTCTTCCTTACAATATAATAATCGGTATGTATCAGTTTAGGTACATGACAAATTACAGAATTACAGACCCATGGAATACGGATAATAAACGTTAAAAAGACTACAATACTGTAACTTATATTTGTGCTCTTTTTATTAAGGATAACCAATTCATTTGTATAATAAAAGCTATATTACCCAATTTTTCGCTGTTTACAAATATGCAACTATAGGTACACAAAAATCAGCGGCTACTAATAAGGGGTGCGAATATGTACTCACACCTAAGTACGTGAAATTTCTGTAATAAATATGCAAACCGAGTTGAGCAATACTGGTAAACTGCTTACGCAAAGTGCCATCGTCATAAGGTGTTTCGCTCCCTTACTAAGAACACCCTCGGAATGGTAGGGGTGGATGAAGTGATCAGTTTCCACCTGGCCAGCCGTGGTTTACCACGCTATATCCAGAGCCAGCTAGAAACCCTTTTAGCAGCTAAATTGGTCATCTTCATCTCATGTGCTTCCTCTGTTCTTTCTTCCCAAGGCACTGTGAGCTCAACCAGTACCACTCGTTTGGGATCTCTTGACAGGACAATGTCGGGTCGGAGATTTGTGTTGGTCACTTCCTCCGGAAACTAGAGCCTCTTCCTAAGGTCTACCAGGAGTTCCCAACTATCTGATTCTTGAAGGATACTGGTAGGCGTTGTGTTCGACTGTTTCTTAGTCCCTTCTCTCACAAAATGATAAGGTCTTGGTCTCTCTTACTTTTGAAATCTCTTTTTCCTTCTCTCCTTTTCAAGGATGTGTGTCAATTCCGTACGGACTTTATCATGGCACCACCTGTATCGTCCTTGAGTCAAAACGGTAGGACAACCAGTATGTATGTGATGCAGTGTGCGATCACACAGCTGGCACGATGGGTCTTCTGCCACGATGGCAGTTTCCATAGGTGTAAGTTGGCTGCAGTTGGGAAAAGATCGTGTACTGAACAAAGGAGAAAGCTTAACTGTAGTGGTTCGTCCACAGTTCCTGCCATGTAAGGATCCTCTCTGGTATCGCATTACATTTAGTCCAGTTTCCTTGCGAGCCTAACTTTACAGACTTAGCTGACATTGACTCCTTTTCTACTCTCCTTATCTCTTTCTGCACCATGGACCCCTTCTCCATCTTGTTAGCTTCTCCCCATCTTTGGTTCTGTCTAGTGCCCAGTCCTTCTCTTCCCTTGTTTGTTGTTCTAACAATGTCCTGATGAGAGATTGCTCTCTGCCTGCTCCACCGATTGATCCTGCCTGTTCTCAATTTTATGTTTGCTAGACGGATTCTTTCGTCTGAAGAATCTAGTCAGGAAGAGTCGGGCTTTAGCTGCTTTAAATTTCTCTACCAGAAAGGTAAAAGGCGCCTGGAGCTTGTTGGATTTGCTGTAGAACCCCAAGCTTGTGAAGGATGGTGGTAATCCCAGCCATCTTCTCAAGTGTTTACTAATTGTCTGCTCTACCTTTTCAACCGTGCTGATGATAACTTTATTCACCATAACGGCCATATCAATCTGGGCAGAAGTCCTTGCTGGAATATCCAGCCTTTAAACTTTCCAAGAAGGTCTGACTTTTCAATTCTGCGCAGCCCCTCTACCGCCTGCTGTTGCAGAATGTATTTACCGTCTTTAATTTGGGAGTCAAACCACTTCCCTAGACGTTTAAATGGGTTGTTTGTTAACGAAGGAATATATTCCCCTTGGATTACAAGCTTGAAACTGTCTGTAGTTTTCCCCTTTCGAACAACCAATCGCCTTGACTTCATTGGTTTAAACTGCATCCTAGCCCATGTAAAAATAAAAGCATTGCATCTAAGTAAACAAACATTACAATGTTCATATACATACTCCTCTATGACCACGGATATGAACTCTGGAGCGGCTATATTTATATGAAATAATTATGTAAAGGCATGTATAACTTTATGAACAGGAGTTTTATTAATTACAAAAATATTGTATCAAAGTAAACAAGAATCTAACAAATTAAATTGTAGAAATTGATTTTAACATTCATATCCGTACCCCACATGACCACGGATATAAACTATGGTGCGGCTATATTTATGTGAAATGATTATGTAAAGGCGTGTATACTTTCAAAGAAGGGAGTTTTATTAATTAAATATAATAATATTTCATCAAAGTAAACAAGAATATTACAAATTAAGTTGTAAATAATGATTTTAACGTTCATATCCGTACCCCACATGACCACGGATATAAACACTGGTGCGGCTATATTTATATACAATAATTATGTAAAGGCGTGTATACTTTCATTAAAAGAATTTCATTAGTTAACATTAATAATAGTGTATCGAAGTATATAAGAATATTACAAAATAATTGGTAGATAATAATTGGTAAATAATTAAACGTTCACATTCGTACCTCCCCCGCCCTGCCAACGATCCATACTTTTTATTTAATTATTAGAATACCTAATCTAAATTATTTTATATACCACCAAATACATTATATGGCATTTGAACACAGAAAAATCTAAAGAAAGGCTCGTAAATAATTATTTTCACATTCATATCCGTACCCCAGATTCATATCCGCGGATATGAATTCATATCCGGTAAATAGTCATACCGTGATTTGATGTCAAGTGGGGTGGGGGTTCCGGTTATGCGCTCGCCTGTAAACACAGAACAGCAGACTTATTTTCGTTTCTTATTTACACACAAAAAGAGGGTGGTTGATTAAAAAACTCTGGAGACACATACTAGTGAACTTTGGAGCTGGAGTCTGTCTGCATGCAAAATTATGCAACCCAAATAATGTTTATGTTTAATTACCAAAATGTATTCTGTTTTGCAGTCTGGTACACAGGAAGACCAGCACACAGCTCGACCTAATCTCCACTTGATAGCTTTAGATAAAAGTCATGCTGTAATTTCTATAGTTAAAATGTTGTACTGCTTAGAAATGCAGAACAGTTTGACTTGATTACTGTCTCACAACACAATGACAAAGTAAATCAAGGGCGAGCTGTTACCGATCAGGGGCGAACTGTTACAAGTTAAGGGAGGGCGAAGTGTGAAAAGGGCGAAGTGTTAAAATACCTAACAATATAATTATTAGAAAGGCTAAGGGATCTGGTAATTTTGCAGAGATAAAATTAACAAAATTATTGTTTCCTGCCGGCACACATTTCGTTATTGTTTTTTGTTTATAAATAATTAGATTCAATATATATTTATGTACTGGAGGCGCAATTACATATATAAGTCAAAATGTTCAAAATTAACTGATTCCACAACTTGTAATCTATTTCGACTGCATTTTACACTGATGAATTTCAAAACATCAACTTTATTCAAATCTTTTATTCATCCTTCACTGTATGTGTTATGTCCATTAATGTCTGTAAAAATGGATCAGTCTGAATACTTAGTGTTGTAGGGATTCCAAGTTGATTGGCTAGCCATGTTACTTTATGATTCCTCTTTCCTTTAATTGACAGACCAATATTTTTAGTACAGTATTCAGGTCTCCATTTGTCATCTGCATGGTTTCCCTGTATGACAGTGGAAGGCATATCTGTATAACTATAAAATTAAAATTCTGTTATCGGCTTTTAAACAGAGAACGACAAGATCGTGTTCTAACTAATGTTTTTTAAGTTCCAATAACAACCACATATATAAGAGAACTAATTATAGATTAACAATGAAAGCTGATATTAAAGAGGGCAGGCGCGTTTCTGCCATTACGCACTTTACGCACGTGCGTAACCTTCGTTCGAAAAATCAAAAATCTAAAAGTACCAAAAAACACTAAGAAAGTCGATGCCTAACCCGGGTTAGGAATGATATATTTTATTTCCGTAGTTTCTATGTTATAAAATCTTATTACCACACCAATCAAGTTGAAAACGTTTAAAATGATTGAACTTATACACGTCAGGATTTTAGTCGTTCATATTTTGCGTTAAGCTCCTCGCATATCCGCATTTTACCTGTTATTCATTAAAAAAGAACCGAATATATTCAAAAGTATTACTACACAAGGTTATTTCCCTTGTAATTGTGCGTAACTTCAAAAACGGCCCAGATACGCGCCTGAAAGAGGCAATCTGAGCGTGAGTACATGTAACTTGTAACTAACTCTACCCAGTGAGGCATCTAACTTTAAGACAAAAGTTGGAGTTCTAAGAAACTCTGTCTGTTTATGAGAAAGCCCATGAGATGCTAGGCCAGAGAATTTACCAATATACTCTACTAGGGCTAGGGTGCTTTCGAGACCCCCTAGCTATGTAACCCTTTTATTGTACTTTTCTTGGGAGTGTTATAACAAACAGTATTCACTTTGTATCTCGAATTACAATTAGACACAATAAGTTTGTCACTAATTAATTGTATCACTAATTAATAAATTGTTAAGCACCCACTGCGCTCTGATTGCTATCAAACAATAAAATATAAACAAACAATTAAATATAATAGACAAGAAGACATTCCACCAAAATTTTGCTTTGGCTTTGTTAAAGGGGAAACAACTAAGACAACAAGGCAATACGCAACATGACTAAGTACTGCAAAATTTTAAAAACACATTAAATTATAAAGAGTCTTTGGCATTTAATTTATATACTTATATTTCAACATATTAACTAAATAAAACAAAAAAATGATGCTTTTATTACATTCCATTAAGTGTATTTCGGTAAAACAAAGTCTTTTTCGGTATCTTTCGGTAAACAAGCGGTATGACTAAACAGCAAATAGTCACAAATAGTCGAATGACTAAACAGCGTAAAGTCGATTACAGGCTGTTATATAGGCATATGTTCCATGTTTCATTTATTGTAAATGTTCTTTTGCATTAGGAAAAGGTCATTTCGTTGTTTTGAGACCGAAATAAGAAATGTACATAAATAGCGCAAAAACGGTCACAAATAGTCAAATGACTAAACAGCGTATAGTCGATTTCAGGCATAGGCTTCATGTTTTCATTTATCATAAATATATTTATTATAAATGAATAAATAAATGAATGAATGAATAAATAAATGTTCTTTTGCATTACAAAGGTCATTTCGTTGGTTTGAGACCAAAATCTAATCAGAAATGTGTATAAATAGCGCAAAAAGGGTGACAAATAGTCACGAATAGTCATATGACTAAATAGCGTATAGTCAAGTTTCAGTAGGTTCATTGGTCAAACTATACCTTTTGGATCAGTTTAAAGAATGTACTTACAATTTTACTGTATTTACTTGCTAAACATTTAGATGACCTTAACGAAAAATGTTATGAAGCTAATCCAAAAAAGTGCTTTATCAGTCACAAATAGTCGATCGAGCTGGCCCGTGGCCGCTCACAGAGTCACTTTTTAAACCTGAGCTAATATTAAAAATCTAAATAGCTCATAGTCAAATTTAGAAGGGTTAATGAGTCAAAATATGTCATCTTAATAAAAAAAAAGGTTTGCATCAAGATTTTACGCTTTAAATAACATAACTGGTGATTATTTCAACAGTTTCACATTTTAATAATTAACGGAATGTACACAAAAAATGCTTTCCATAGCCACAAATAGTTCATTGACTAAGTCTCCTGATCACTCCGAAATAATCACTTTTTGAACAATGACACATTCATTGATATGTCGTTATATATGTTCGCTGTATATATGCATATATATATATATATATATATATATATATATATATATATATATATATATATATATATATATATATATATATATATATATATATATATATATATATATATATACTTGTAATTACAGATTTATCACACTATAAGGAAGAAAGCCAGAAAGCCAGATATAAGTAGAAGGAGATATAAATTTAATAAAGGCTAAACCCAACCGGCCCTAAAGTTGAATATGATATGCATCGTGTGATGTTACAGCTGTGTACTAAAACTATCAGCAGGAGTAACTGTTATCATATGTATCTTAATATTTTGTCATTATAAATACTGAATAAATATTTTGAATGAGATATACATGCACTTTATTTTCATTATTTTTTCTATCGAATAAATAACTGAGACAAATAAATAATATAGGGTAAATACATTTTAATCAAATAACTATATTATCGGAATGGAACAGTCATATAACAGTCTTGTACATTACCAGTACAAGAAAAGTCGGTGATGCGAAGCATCAAAGGCGACGCAAAATAATGAAGACGTGAGGCATATTGTTGTTATATCAGTGGAGCATAACTCTGATTTAAATAATACACTAATTGAAAATATAGGGCCCATATCATTTGTTATTCTGACAGATAAATCTTTTCATCTCATATTTCTAATAGTGTATCAATCACTTGCAAATAAGAACAAACACATAGTTACAACGGCAGTTTAATGACCCCTTCTACACTTTCGAGCCGGGGATCTCCGGGACAGAAAATGAAAAGAAATTTTATCCGATTATGGTCAGTACTTCAATCGTTTTTGCACGTATTTTACAGGAAAAAAATGCACATATATTAAAATATTCCAAAATAATAATAACTCTTCTACCCGTGAATTCACAAAGCATTCAAATAAGTGTATAACTTAAACTTTCGAAATAGGGTAAGCCTTGGAGCTTGGGGTCGTGTGACTTTTACTTTATAATTGTTCACACGTTACACCGGCAGCTTCTGCAAAATCTATTTCCGGTTAACCGTCCGGTCGCTGAATTAATTTGTAATTCAGACATTGACAAAATGTTGGCAGACTGTCTTCTTATAGTTTTTATTTCTATATGTACCGCTCTTCTAGGAGAAGGTTTGTGAAAACACTATGTAATTTGGCATGTTTAAGCTGCAATGCGTTTAAATTGAGGCAATTAAGTTTAAGTAATGAGTTTTCGTGGACTGCCAAGCTGGCAAGTCTTTATCAAATTCGCAAAATAATCACTGTTAATGTATCTAAAATATATTATGTGGTCAATGTTGTCTATACAACAAAGTAGCACGTGCAATTTACCGTACTTTTAGCGCCCGCTATTGTGCAGTAGTCCTGTCCATGTTGTCTTGGTTCGACCATCAAAATTTATTGGCCAACTGCAACTTAGTAAAATAGTGCAATGGAAACACTTCAAGATATTGTAACCATACTAATCCTATTTCCATGGATTCACCATTACCAGTTTTATATTATTTTACCAGAAGGGAGTCAGTTTATCTCAAGTGTTTGGGTTAGAAAAAAAAATTAAGAAGTATCAAACTTTATGTTTAACCTAAGAGTAACATCAATAATTTTTATAATTTACCCTACGGTTTACAATATAACAATTTTATCAAGAGAGGGTAAGAGCATGTTAATTGTAAGTAAGAAAAGTGTGACTTGGTCAAGATTGGAGGTAAGATTTACCTGAAGTTGCCAATGACCAAATAGCCGGTATGAATTGTGTGTCTGTGTCTGTATTAATCTGTATTAAAAATGGGTCTCAAGCTAATCATATAATATTTATAAAATGACAATCAACCAGGTGGATCATAAAGGATGGTAATTTACTAAAAAATATATAGTAAACATTTCTGCCACAATATTAAACAACAATAGAATGCAATAAAAACATTTTATCAGGGTTACCATAGTTCTATGTATATATATATATGACCTAGCGTATCATATTTCACTGTAAACATTCACATATTTTTTTATTTTGCAGATATGGCAGGTCCGCTTGGACCTGCATTTAAAACAGAAATAGCAATAAAATCAACAAAATTGTAAATGTAGTTGTCTAATTTCTCCTTTTTGTAATTAAAACCATGATTCCGAAACAAATTATACCCAAACAAACAAAGTTGATCGGTCTGTTGGTTTTCATATTTTCCAGATAACTTACAAAAGGCTTGATAGATTTAAATGCAGGTGCTACATCTGAAGATACAGGTCTTGTTCCACATTAGGGCTGTTGGAGTCAATGTCAAGGTCATTGTTACTAAAAATAGAAAAAAAATCTTTTCCTCTCAATAACTTTAATTAGGAATGCGATATTGTGATGAACAAAAGTGATAGCTTCCATTGACAATATCAATTATTGATTGCTGGGAGAATCCCCCGAAGTTATGGTTTGTTAATTTTGATGTAAATTAAGTAGGAGTCATTATAGTATGTGAATAAATAATGGGTCAGTGACAGTGCAATAGGGCTGGTGACCGAAAATTTATTTAAGCAGAGTTATTCCTCTTTTTTGACGAAGAATTTGTTTTGTGTTGATTAAGGTGTTTGCTAAAGTTAAAATCATGTTTACTAACAAATATCTATCAAACAAAGAGAACATTGTCTATGGACAGCTTTTGTTTAATCATACAACATTGGATGTTCTTTCAGGTTTGACATGGGTCTTAGTATACAGAACAGAGAAGTACAAAAAGTTGAAAGCGGAAGTTGAAAAGCAATCTAAAAAGTGTAAGCTACGTTTTTATTTTTTAACTTACTGTAACAAATTCAATATTCCACTTAAATACTGTGAGATTGATGTGGGATGACTTCTTTTTTTTTTCTTAAAAACCTGCATATACATCAGACAGTGTTTATGTATTTGTGTGAACCTCAGACGATTTTATCAGCATATGCGGTATCATACCAGGAACATCTGTGAGGTCATGAGGAGGGCAGTAAAATGTCATTGAGTACTGATTTTTTATTTGTTTCAAATTTCCAAAATGGATATAAAAAAATTTAATTGATATTTATTGTTTCTAATTGTATTGTAATTGAAAACCTATTAACTACCGGGTACATATGCTGATATTTTTCAGTGGAAAAGCAAAAAGAAGTAGAGGCCTCAGATAGAAACCAAAAGAAAAAAATTGGTAAGAATTGACCATTTTATGTATGTATTAGTAATTTAAGAATGTTTGTTGATCACAAAACATAACCTCAATTAAATAAATGAGCATAGGGTGCCCAAGGCCGAGCTGTTAAAGTTGCTGACGTGTAAATCCTCAGCTCCTTACCACGTGGGTTTAATTCCTAATTGGGGCAAGAACTTACATATGAGCAGGTCTTCAGCTGACCTGTGCGCTGGTGGTCCTACCCAGATATATATTTGGGGTCTCTCTTCACCAGTAATTAGCTGGATGCTGTCAATATGACGAAAATTTTGTCGGTGCAATAACAAATAACAAAACAATAAATTGAGCATAAATGATATGCCATGACTAAATACCTTTTAACAGTTTATAGGAATAAATTCTGCCAGTCAAGCTAGATATTTATTTTCATGAGTTACTATCTTTGCAAAAGATCTTTAAGTTAACATACTCATAAGCAATTATTTAACACTTTTCACATTTATTATTGTACACCGAAACCTGTCTTTTTGTAAAGCTTTGTGTTTTACTTGTTTCTAGAACGACAGGAGGAAAAGTTGAAAAACAACAACAGAGATTTGTCCATGGTAATCTTAAACCTTTTTTTTCCATATTTTATTTCTTAGTCACAATACTGAAGATATTGGTACTGCCTGTTTATTACCTCAAATTGTGACAAACAGGCTGAATGATGTTTTGCTTTTACAGGGTAATTTGACCTTGTATTTTTAAAAAATATGCAGTATATTCATTTTATGTTATGTTTGTAAATGAAAATCATCTTTGTAGCCTTGACTTTAGATAAACCTTTCCGTAAGAGCTGAGGGGGTGTCAGCGGTTAGAGTGACCGGCTTTTTACCACTCTGCCCTCGCCACTCGGGTTCATGCAAAACTTAGTAGTTCTTCAGCTGACATATATCTCGGGGTCTTTCTCCACCAATAATAAGCTGGACATTGCCAGTATGACCATAACTGTTTCCATGCAAAAAAACATCAAAACAATAACAATATGAAACAGAGCGGTACAAGATAAAAGAGACATCGATTGTAACTGCTTAGCCTCTGGTTGAGTAACTATTTGTAATTAAAAATTACATGGATATAGGGATTCAAGCTTCGGGTCTTGTGTTCTTGCCAGTCTTCTTACCTGTGAGCAAGTGTTCAAGCTCACCGTTAGTTTATTGGTGGCACCATATAGTTAGACATAGCATATATTACCATAATTGTGTTGGTGCAATGTATAAAAATAAATCAAACCATCCTATGGTACTGACAGTTGACATTTTCATTTAAAACTTTGACTAAGAATGTCCACTACATTTCCTGTGGTGCATTGGACATAATTTTATCAGCTTCCAGACTGGTAAAGTGAGCTTTGTTTTGTAACATATTGATGATCTCCTATCACATTTTGTTGGGATGACAACAAGTAATTAAATCATTGCTCTTGGAGTCTTGTAGATTGTCACATTGACCACTTGTTGACCTTCACTATAAAAGTTTATTGCATATGTCCTGTTACTTAATATTATTTATATTTCCTTTCCAATATTATCTTAATATTCCTTGCATTGTCTATATTTAATTAATGCTAATTATATTTTGCAGCTTAATTGTTCTTTTGGTGTTTTTTAGTTGAATAAGAACTCTTGTTTTCTACTCTGAGATCAGTACAAGGCCTTGTACACTGGATTCTGTGCAATGTTAACAATAATATGCATGCATATACCAGAATCATCAAGCTTTGCCAACGTAAAGATGTTGATTGGCCAATTATGATCCTATCAAATTGCTTTGTGGGCAAAGTTAAGGCATGACAATTAACAAGAAATTAAAACAACATGGTAAAGGATTGGGGTTGGTCTGACCAGATGAAAGTTTACAAGGGGCTGCCATTTGCCTTGTGATAGAATAAAATACCTCTGACTGCTTAGCCTCCCACCATGTGGACTCGTGTCCTGCTCAGGGCGAAGGGTTTAATATGATTAGTATTATTCAGTCAATAATTTAATTATCTTCCCGATATGCAGTTATTGATTATAATTTGTGTGCTGTGGCCTTCTGTTGAGTACTTGTTGACATCCTTATTATTTCGTTAATTTCCATTAGTGCAATACTGACTTTATCAGACACCAAGTATTGTCTTTAATTTAAAACCCCCATTTGTTTCAGGTGAAGATGAAGTCAATGTTTGCCATTGGTTTTGCATTCACAAGTTTACTGAGCATGTTCAATTCTATGTAAGTTATTTTCTCTGTTCACATTGTCGAAGATTTTCAAAGGTAAAAAAGCATATATTCCAGTAATATCATTTTCTAATTTCATAATGCTCATTCTAACCTTTTTTGCCTAAAGTTTTATTCCGGATTCCTTGAAAATTATTATACTTGCTAACATGATAAAAAAAAAGTATTACTTATGAATGTGTTTTTTTTGTACATTACAAAATATTTTAATCAACAACTCTAGTTGGCCAAAATGTCACACACAGGCACAATATGCCAAAGTAAAAACATTGTAGCCAAAATAGCTCCCTGTACACCCAGCTTGTATGGGAAGTTCTATGACTATCTTTTCTTTGTAATAGACCTCAGTCATGAGGAGTTAAACCATTTTACCTCATGCACTGTTATTTTTGCTACATTCATTTCAGATTTGATGGTCGGGTGGTCGCAAAGCTACCATTTACCCCGATATCGCTGCTGCAGGGGTTGTCTCATCGTAACCTGGCCGGAGAGGATTACACAGACTGCTCTTTTATCTTTCTGTACATTCTGTGTACCATGTCCATTAGACAGGTGGGTGCTTAAAATAAAATACTGCCTTACTGTGATTGCTTTTTGTGCAGATCTATTGGCTATGTGTCTTGAAACTTGTCTTGGAACTTGAGATATCAAATATAGCAGATTTAGGGCTTAGAAAAAGAATACAGATAAGTTATGTATGAAATTATTTTTGGCTGCCTGTGAATTTAACTTGGTTAGATAAAAATAAAATCATGAAGTCTGCAGGCCAAACATAACTAGCGTCTCAAAGGACCAGCCATGGTATTTTTGTTAACAACACACAAATAGAAAATAAAAATAGTATCATTTTGTCCAATGACCTGATTTTTGCCTGCACTCATTTGGTATAGGAACATATCCCGCACAAGCTGCTGGAGACACTGAATTGTTCCCTCATCAATTACATCTCTTGATAAATAACATTCACTTGTACTCATTCAAAAACAACACACTTGACATACTTTCGTTTCTTACTGTTGTAAATTTAATCATTTTTTCCCTGTTAAATCAGCAAAATAAAAGGGAGATTCTTGACAAAACCAGTCCATAATCCATGTAAGTTTGTTCCATTCACTAGTCAATGTAAAATCTAAATCAGTCAAATTGGGCCGAGAACTTTTCCTGCAGAAGGTCATCAAGCTCACAAGGGCCAGTGTTTCCTCCCAGAAGTTTATGGTCTTCATTCCTCAAAAATAGCTGGTTATTGCCAAAATAACCACTGAACATGTGTGATGTACCTAAAAACAAAAACACTAACAACTTCGCAAAAGAAATCACCCACCACACTCATCAGAAGCTCTTTACAAGAGATGCCAAGAATAGCTTTATAAGAAGGTAGTTGTCAGTTGACAATTATTTTAAATAAGTTTGATAAAGCAATAAATAAATTTTGTTGTCTTTTAACAGAATGTCCAGAAATTACTGGGTCTGGCACCATCAAGAGCTGCCAGTAAACAAGGAGGAGGCTTCTTTACCCCACCCACCCAGATGACTAAGTAGATGAGATCATCATACTAAACAGAAAAAAAAGGAAACATTTGGAACAAGTGTTGACCATTCTGAGCAGTCATAAACCTATCTGAGTATGAACCTTTCTGAGCTGATGTAAATCTTTCTGAGAAGACAAAAACTTTTAAGAGCAGACGAAAAACCCTTTTGAGCTGACGTTAACGTTTGTGAGTAGATGTAAATCTTCCTGAGCAAACGTAAAAATTTCTGAGCAGACGACTCAACCTTAAGCAGAAAGTCATAATTGTGAGCGGATTCTTAGAATTTAGAGCAGAGGATTACAAGTTTTTGCAGAGTATTACTATTGTTTGCAGATAATAACCAATTGTGTGCAGATTATGTCTTCTACAAATTGTAACAAATTTAAGCAGATAACAAGTTTAAGCGGCATAAAATAAAAGCAGATAACCATTTGGGGTAAATGCCTATTCTGGGGTGCCCTTTGCATAGTGGCAGTTACCGAATTGTAATTCCTCTTATTGCTTAGCCTCTCAACGTGTGGGTTCAAGGTCCAGTCTGGGCAAAGGTCTTTTGGCTGTCCCAGATATTTGTCTGTGGTCTTCCTACACCAGATAGCTGGATGTCACTAGAATGATAATAATTGGTTGCTGCAATGTATTTCAAAAACAGGTGACTATTCTACAAAGACAATTTTGGGTCAATAACCATTCCATGATCATAAGAAATTTAAGCAGATAGCCAGTTTGAGCAGATGATAACCACTTTTAGAAAGAAGGTGACAATTTTAAGCATACAAAACATGGTGTAGAGTGAGAGGGGACACCCTCAAGAGGTGTAACTGCCCTAACAGTCATACCTTATAATTGAATAAGTCATTTGTTTGAACATATCTACTAGTAATTATAATAAAGTGTTCTTTTGTCTTGCCAATTAATTGTATATACTAATCCAACACAGCCATTAATTGAATACTAAATGACACTAAACTTCATGCTTTCCTCTCACTGGATGGGTCCCTATGTAGTAAGTAACAGATAGAGCTTTTATAATAATAATGTTTTTTTATTGTTTTTTTTTTTTTTCATTGATATGAAAATGTTAAGTTCTTTTGTATAAAATTGTTGGAAAAATAGGAACATAAAAACTAGGCTCAAGAGAGTAGAAAAATAGCAATAGATGTTCAAAATAAAGAAAATTCTTCAGGGTTTACCCTTAAAAGCTTACCCTTAAAATGTTCAGTGTATATTCCAAAAATCCTATCTTAAACAACTTTGCCATTTTATCACTTGTCATTTTTCAGTTTTTATCACTCAGTCTTTATTTCCTAAAATTTGCTTTTTATTGGTTGTATACAGATACTGGTAATCAGTTTCAGCGCTAGTGAAAAGTTTCTGGACATAATTTTCTATGACATAACGAGTACCTGTACAAAATATAATAACCTGTTTTTTATAATTTTAGTATTGATTTTTGTGGACACTTGATAATTCCATTGAATTTACTAGAGCTTTTTTCATCCTAGCCTGAATTGAATTGTAATTAAATTTTGCATGTATTTTTGCATTTTTATGCAATAAATCATATTTTAACTAGATTTGTTCTACTGTTTATATATATGAACAAATAAAAAAACAACTAAAAAAATGAATAAAAAAAGCACAAAAAAATAATTATTTGTTATTTGTTTATTTCCTATCAAGAATCATTAAAATATATTCAATAACATCCACAGTAGATAAATCCCGCATAAAATGTAATAATATAAAAAATAGTTATATAAATGCACATTTTTAATAAACTATGTTAACAATAAATCCAGTATATTTTATATACAATTATACTCTAATAAGAGACAGTATTGTACTACCAAATTAACCTGATTAAATACCAATCTACATACCACAATTTGCTTTATGTATCAAAGGCAGTACTGGATCAATATTGTTGCACAATAAATATAACCAAAAAGCAAGTATATAGGGTTTATTTAGTAACAGAGAAATGGCACTTGATGAATAGTCATTAAAGTTTGAATGCTTCACGAAATGATAAATAAATACAATGTATGTGGTAAAGTCCATAATTTTTCTATTCATAGGGACAGAAAGAAGGGTGGTAAGCAAGCGTAGTGGGTAAACTTCACAACTTTTTTTATGAAACTGCATGTTTGAATCTAACTGTTTATTGTTTTTTGTTACTCAATAAACTGTATAAAAAAGCTAGATTCAAACATGGAAATTCTGTTGTAATATGCAAGGGTATCTTTAAACAAAGTAACGAATAGAACAAAAATAAGAAAGAGTAAAAAAAGTAAAAATACTCAGTAACATAGAACCCAGATGTTTTTATAGCCAACCTTTACTGATGAAATATAATAATATTTCAGAAATTCAAAACACAAAAATATAAACCCCAAAGTGAATTTGAACTTAAAAATGGATTTGAACTTAAGACCTAGATTACCTGCTAATAGCAGACACCCATTTCATTACACCATTTAAATGTTACTGCCAAATGTTAAACATGTTCATTTATCTATTTCAAACAATAAATGCCTGTTAACATCCAGTCAGTAAGCTCCTGATTCACTACAGAAACTAACGAGTGTCTTTTTTAGTATTGCCATATAATACCTATGCAAACCTGAACTTTAAAAATACATGTAAGAAAAATCAATAAGCTTAACAATGTTGAAATGTAAATCTTATAAAGATTTGGTGTACATTTTCTTAATAAACAACCAAACATAAAACTAAAGAATTTGCCAATAAAATAATGTTGTCTAAAAGATTGAGCTCAGAAAACTTGGAAACAGCACATGCCATTGTCATGATGGTATAATAAATGTAAATAGAACAATGTCAATAAATATTCTTGCTTGAAGCAAATAAACACATACATATTAAAACTTTTTATGCTTTACAGCAACATGAAACCCACAAGACACATTTAATGTCAAAATCTTGGTGATGCTTGATTATTTATATACTTATTGTAGAAGCTGATGCCTAATTTAAGTATATGTGTATATGAATAGGTGAAAACTGGCGCTACAAAAGAATACACAAGGTATCATCAATTATTATGACTACACCAATATGTCCATGAAGTGCTACAATATGTAATTATAGCACACTATACTTCAACAAAGACTTAACTTTTTAATAGTGCAAGTTAGATGTCCTTATTTATTGCAACGACTTGTAAGTACTAAGGCTTTATTGGTAGATATGTTTAAGATATGCATTCTTGCTTATAACTTTCTAATTCTCTGCACTCTATATTTCTTCTAGACATCCGTAACATCTAAAATATATCTAGGAACACGGTTTTAAGTTAGTTGTGAAACAGTAAAAAACACCCACAAGCATTAATTTGCCCAGTTAGTTCAAATCTATTTGTATTGTACTTGTTATATAAATATCATAACCAATTATTTAAAAACACCCCATTCTCATAAGCAAAATAAGTGTATAGTAGTCGTTATTATGAACATAACTTGAGAAACAAAAGTAAAATAAAGGGTACAATAAATTGAAAATGTAAATGTTCCATTTTTGTAATGAGATTTGCTACAACACAGGTTTGGTATAAAATCTTGGATGTTCTAATAAAAAGGTGCAAAATAAATTGGTCATTATGTGTTTTTTATTTTTATATAACAAAAATTATGTTCCACGTTGATTTAATCAATCACTGCATAGACAATGGACTTTAAACAATCTGTTTCAAAACGATCTTAAGATGACAAAATACAACATTTTGGCAACATTTAAAATTATCCACCAAGATCACAACATATAATATCACATGAACCCACTGTAGAAATTCCCCTTGTATCCCAAAGGTAATCTGATAAATTTTCACAAAGTTCTAAAAAACTAAAAATTCTTGTACAAGTAAGACAACATATGTAATTTTTTAAACTTTTGCAAAATCCAATTACCTTAAGGACTCATCAAAGTCCCAGGCAGTTTTGGTCTTTCCCTCATTTAAAAGATTTTCCAATGTTACCTGTTTAGATATACCATTTGCATCACTTGAAACAATGTCTGATTCTTTAGCAGACTCAGAAACACTAACGGGATTCATTGCATGAGATTCTTTTGACATTTTATTAACACTGGTAGATTCTGATGCTTTCATATTATGCAGAGGTTCAACATTTTCGGTAGATGTGGGTGCTGAAGTACTGTCTTCCTGTTCAGATTTGGATTTTTTAGATTGATCACTCTGTTCACAATTATTAGACTTATTTCCACCATCAACAGGTGCTCCTTCTGGATCATCCATCAGAGTATTTGTTGTCGGACACACTTTCCGGTCACATTCTGTCTGGATATGTTGACTGTTATTTTCAATACTTTGAGATTTCTCTTCTTGTGGATGGGGAGATTTTGGTCCTGTTGGGGAGAGAGAGTGGGGTTGTTGTGGGAGTGTTGATGGCTGAAATGCTGTCAGGGGAGGTAACTCTGGAAGCTGTACGTCTTCCTCGCTGGCTTCCATCTCCAGTTCTTTCATAAGCTCTGCAAGTTTCTTGGCCTTCCGCACCTCATTCTGGTGGATGATGGTGTAAAGGTGCTCTGTCAGTTGTTCCTTCATCTCTGATTTGTTATGTAGCTCCAGCTTTGCTGCGATGTACTCAACTTCAGCTTTTTCAAACCTCTTTCTGTAATTATGGAATAATTCATCATTCAGATAACAGATTGATTTTTTTAGAAAACAAAATTTAAGATTGTTTTTTAATTATAAAGATTTAGGATTTCTTTGGCAATAATATCATTTAAAGGATTATTAAAACAAGAGGGCCATGATGGCCCTTAATCGCTCACCTGATGACACAGGCTTTACGTAGGCTCAAATCTGGCATTAAGTAATTGAGAGTCATTTACTTTAGAAATCTTTGGTGAAGATTGGACCATTAGTGTGGCCACTGGGTTGATAACATTTTCTAGAATTTTACCAAGTAACCTACTGAATCCACATGACTCACTTCAAAACATATGTAAAATTTCATACTGGCAAACATGATGGTCAAGTTTGGTAAAGACTGGGCCATCAATGTAGCCTCTTAAGTGTTTTCACAAGCTTTTTCTAAAATTTGACCTAGTGACCTACTTTATGACCCCACGAGACCCAATAACGAACTCATCCAAGATATTATGTAGACAAACATTCTGACCAAGTTTGATGAAGATTGGCCTATAAATAGGGCCTCTAGTGTGTTCACAAGTTTTTTCTAAGATTTGACCTTGTGACCTACTTTTTGACCCAACGTGACCCAGTTACGAACTCATCCGAAATTTCATGCAGACAAACATTCTGACCAAGTTTGGTGAAGATTGGGCTATAAATGTGGCCTCTAGTGTGTTCACAAGCTTTTTCTAAGATTTGACCTAGTGACCTACTTTTTGACCCCACGTGACCCAGTTACGAACTCATCCAAGATTTCATGCAGACAAACATTCTGACCAAGTTTGATGAAGATTGGCCTATAAATAGGGCCTCTAGTGTGTTCACAAGCTTTTTTTTAAGATTTGACCTTGTGACCTACTTTTTGACCCCACGTGACCCAGTTACGAACTCATCCAAGATTTCATGCAGACAAACATTCTGACCAAGTTTGGTGAAGATTGGGCTATAAATGTGGCCTCTAGTGTGTTCACAAGCTTTTTCTAAGATTTGACCTAGTGACCTACTTTTTGACCCCACGTGACCCAGTTACGAACTCATCCAAGATTTCATGCAGACAAACATTCTGACCAAGTTTGGTGAAGATTGGGCTATAAATGTGGCCTCTAGTGTGTTCACAAGCTTTTTCTAAGATTTGACCTAGTGACCTACTTTTTGACCCCACGTGACCCAGTTATGAACTCATCCAAGATTTCATGCAGGCAAACATTCTGACCAAGTTTGGTGAAGATTGGGCTATAAATGTGGCCTCTAGTGTGTTCACAAGCTTTTTCTAAGATTTGACCTAGTGACCTACTTTTTGACCCCACGTGACCCAGTTACGAACTCATCCAAGATTTCATGCAGACAAACATTCTGACCAAGTTTGGTGAAGATTGGGCTATAAATGTGACCTCTAGTGTGTTCACAAGCTTTTTCTAAGATTTGACCTAGTGACCTACTTTTTGACCCCACGTGACCCAGTTACGAACTCATCCAAGATTTCATGCAGACAAACATTCTGACCAAGTTTGGTGAAGATTGGGCA
The DNA here is from genome assembly GCA_007844125.1 of Sinonovacula constricta. Lineage (NCBI taxonomy): Eukaryota > Metazoa > Mollusca > Bivalvia > Cardiida > Solecurtidae > Sinonovacula > Sinonovacula constricta. The sequence goes on along the minus strand of CM017572.1, from coordinate 41,404,450 downwards.
ATAAATGTGGTCTCTAGTGTGTTCACAAGTTTTTCCTAAAATTTGACCTCGTGACCTACTTTTTGACCCCAGGTGACCCAATAATGAACTCATCCAAGATTTCATGCAGACAAACATTCTTACCAAGTTTGATGAAGATTGGATAAAAATTGTGGCCTCTAGTGTGTTCACAAGGTAAATGTTGACGACGGACGACGAACGACGAACGACGGACGACGGACGCCGGACGACGCGGTATCACAAAAGCTCCCCTTGAGCACGTTGTGCTCAGGTGAGCTAAAAACATTAAACCTTCTTCCTATCATCTAAAGATTGTAAATTAAAATATTTTAAAGACATAATCTTACAGAGCTAACAATCATGGCCCATACTGGATTTTTTTTCATGATTGAAACTATTGGAATAAATAAATGCAATATAAAAATCGTCAAAAACATCATATAATAAGGTAAAACACCTGTGCCTGATTTTGTAAGAACATTCAGCGAAACTTGATTTTTCATCCCCACAAAAATAACCTGAAATCAAGCAGACAATAGTATAACATACTGAGCATCCAGGAAGTCCCTGCTTGCCTCCTCTATCTTCCCACGGATGACCTGTACATCTGCCGTGAGAAGGCTGTCTAGCTTAGACAACTCTTTCTGTATTTGCTCTAGCTTATATGCCTCCTTTTGGGCTCTCTTCTTCCTGTAAGAATAATGAATATTAATTATACTGTAAGCCACAACATATGATATTTAGTTATTGTTAGTCATGTTAAACATGAAGACGTCTTTTTTTAACAAATTTTAGCTGTTAGGAGACCCTGGAACTCGTCAATCTGAATGCCAAGTAGAAGAAACTTCCAAATGATAAAAGGTGAGCCTGACAAAATTATCATAATAATCTACTTTAAGGTAAGTACATGCAGGTAGGTTAGCAGACTCAAGTTATAGTCTGTTTTCAAACTAAAGCTCAGTCAGCAGACAGTACAGTTTTATCAAAATCTAGTCAATCTCGTACAATTCTAGCAGTCAACACTTACAGGGAAGTACAGTAGTATTAATGGTCAGAGGAGATCTCACTGTTACATATTCCTATTTAGACTCCTAGATAGAGTGAAACAGTTTTGTGTTTAAATGGAGATTTGACAGAAGTGAAAACCATGGACTCTGTGTTTTGGAGATCTGTGTTCTACCAGTACCTAGACCTATAAGGGGTAATAATGAAAAAATGGTAATTGGAATTCTTTATCTACCTTTCTGTTATGGTCTTTGAGAGAAGAGCTTTCTTCTGTTTGTTGGCCTCTTCCATTGCTTTCTGTTGCTCTCGGAACTTCTCCATGGACTGCATCTCCTTACTGTAAATAAAATGTCAGTTTTTCTTTAATCAGTATCAGCTTCTCCTTATTGTAAATAAAATGTCAGTTTTTCTTTAATCAGTATCAGCTTCTATCAAAATACTTTTAATTTCTTAACAAGTAAACAGACATATGCCCCCTGAAGTCATATCCAGTAAAGCAAATTTTGTGTCAAGGAGGTATTTGAGTTATTAAAAAGACAAAAGCATCGGATTTATGTATATAACTATATTGAATTTTTTACCTCCTATCATTTGTTTTCAATAGTTAAATGCACTATCATGATAGGTCAATAGGCTGCAAAACAGGGTCACATTGTCTGAATATGCTGGTTCTTGTATGACACATCGTCTTCATGTGCTCGACATTGCTGCCAGGTTATTTCAAAATCCTTCAAGCAATGACAGAGTTACTGAGCGGACACGACCACCAGTGCATTTCTAGGGATTATGACTTTGACCTGTAAGTGTGACCTTGACCTTCCAGTAACTGACCTGGGTATTGTGAGGGCCACGTTGTCTTTATGTGTTTGACATTTCTGCCAGGTTATTTCAAAACCCCTTCAGACATTATAGTTACTGAGCAGACACGACCACCAGTGCACTACCAGGGTTTATCACTTTGACCTTTAAGTGGGACCTTTACCTTCAAGTAACTGACCTGAGTCTTATGCACGACAGGTCATCTTCATGAGTTTGACATTCTGCCAAGTAATTTTAAAATCCACGCAGGAATGACAGAGTTAATGAGGTGAAATAAATATTGGACATACAGACAGATGGACCGACAGATGGTTTGACTACTATATGCCCCCCTTCAAGGGCATAAAAATAGCTAATTTCACTACTTAACTATGTTATTTTAAAATTACATACATGTGTAACTGAGAATTTTGATATGTCCTAATCTATATACATGTATGAAGCCATCCTCAGAGCTGTTAGCTTCAAGAAAACGACAATACATGGAGACAAGCTGATAACCTAACTGATTAATGGCTCTTGCATATTGAAGACAAAGTAATGCATCAAATATTTCTGTCTCTATATCTACAACAGGATTTATAACTCATTAAGAGTAAAAAGAAAACTGACCTAAATGCAGAAAAATTTATAACGAAATCAACAATATAATGACACTACATAAAATGCCTTGTGTATTTTTAAATGAAAATCTAGTAAATGTTTCTGAACAGTAGACAACAGTATTAAAGGATGGTCTTGATGTAACTATGTTACCATTTTTAAATGTCATAAAAAATGGCAAATGATATTAACTCACTTAAGACCTTGCTCTGAGGTCAACTCTTGCATTTGGTCTGCTGCCATAACTTGCTTCTGTTTAGGGTCTGGTTCTGGCTTGGGAGTAGTTGTGATGGAACTTTCTGTCTCTTTGTGCTTCTCTCTGGGAATCTTGTGCATAGATACCTGTTTAAATGTACAATAAGTGTCACATTAAGCATACCAATTAGTATTTGCCTTTTATCTTAAATGTATTGTAAGCAAAACTGCACAAATTAATATGGAACATTTTAAAAGAAACCTGTGATGCCAAAAACAGTAAAATTTTCTTTGCTGAATTATTTTTTAAGGTTTATAAACAACTTTATCTGATTTAAGTTTCAGATGAACAAATGTGAATGGAAGACATCACTTAGGAAATATGAAACCAATGTCAATGGAAAAGCATATATAATTGATGCTGCTGAACCTATTGGTTTATAACAACATGAATAAAGTACACATACTGGTTTTATCTTGGTATTCTTCTTTAAATCCAGGGGTTCTTCTTGTTCTGGGGCAGATTGTGTGTGTGCCATGTCTCTACTGTAGCTCGTAGATGGCTCTACAAACAAAACAAGACTAAAGTGACAGTTGTCTATAGGAGTTGTTTACATTATGAAATTCTTAGTATGTTTCTTATTTGGTTGAAATGGCAGGGACTGTACCACACATGTTACTGTTTTTAACTTTTTAAATAAAGTATTTAGAGTTCTTACGAACATATACTGGTTTGACTATTTGAATACAAATTGCTAAGGAACAATGTATCCTTAAACTTCCAATCACTGATTGTTAATTTTATATACTGTAGCTTGCATTTAAAAAAAAATGGCAGAAGGTTTCTTTTGACTTTCGATTTTCAGCATACTTAACATTAAATATAAAGGGAGGATTTCAATGCCTTTTCATTGTTTGAAATGCAAAATAAAAATTTCATTATCTATATCCCAGCCCATCAGAGACTATGTTACAAAACAACCAAAGTTTAACAGCACACTTGGTTATGGATGTTTTTTTCCAAATTACATTCAGACAGAAAGGTTAATTTATTATTTCTTCTGCTAACTGGGTATGACTAATCTTTGATTTATACTCAATTTATCAGATCATAACTATTTTCTTTCGTTTGTGGGTGATTTTTTTTCTAAAAATGAAGGGTGGGTGGGGGGTGACATATTTGGCTTGGGGAAAAGGTGCCAAATATCAGCACTAAAAGATTGGGAGTCCAGAGATTAATTAACTGAAACAAGATGTTTTGACAATTTATCAAAATAATTTGCTGACATTAATGTAAATTAACAAATAGATCATAGCCTTCCAACAATGAACAATGAGTGCCTTCAAGAACACCATAGCCAGTCACATTATATCATGGAGAAATGGTTATTACACTTTTTTATTCAATCATTTATATAATATATATGGTCCAGAATAGTATTCATTAATGTATATAAGTATATTGTATCTGTTTTAACTCCTGATGCAAGTGCTTACTGTTAGCTGTTTCACTTTGATGGGATATTTTTATTTACACTTTGTTTGATAAAAAAACATTCCGGAAGTGCGAGGTTGGAGCACTCCACAAACCAGGTTTAAGCACCCCTGTCGGTCCTTTTGCTGACTGACCGTTCCAAGGCGGTAACTAATGGTTTTTCTTTTTGTTTGTAACGTCTCGTCTCTCGTAGTGTCCTTGGACATCTGTACAACTCCACTTGTCAATATTATCAACAGTCATGAATTTGACATTAAGTTTTTGTCATCTTTGACCCTTAACTTGTGGTGGTTTAACAGATTTGTCCATAAATTGGGGAATTGAAAAATCAGTAACATCTGATGTATTTGCTCTTCTTCTATAAACTTAATGACTTAATAGGTCCTAACGTCAATTAAATTCGTATAAAAAACGTAAATATAAGAATGCAAATTAAAAGAACCCATTCTAAAGTAACACATTTATCCGAAACTCGTATATCCGAATACTATTCACGTCTGCAATTCAAGATACCGTTTGATATACACAGTGATAAATAACTGCTTCCTTGAGAAAAATCACTATCAGATTTTGTATATATGACTTTTTTATAATATTATATCTAATTCGTACTTTTGTGTGGTCTGTCAGTCGATTTATTACTCAAACCTTTAACCTTCTTAAGCTCGGCATCCGAAAAACCTGCCCAGTCGGCCATTTTGAGACGGTATGACACGTCACAGACGGGTATCATTCCTTTTCGTTAATAGTCTACGACTTTTTTCTGGGTACTTGGAATAGAACCGATCAATGTTTTGACAGCACTTAGCGCCAATATTACAAAAATATAAATGGCACGGCAAGCGTCTGCTATTCAATGTTTGTAATTGTTCGCTGATATCATTAACTAAGCAACATAGAAATCGAAAAGAAAGCACGAAATCGTGTCTGTATTTAAACAAAATGTCTTCAGAAGTTGGGACGAATGAGCTTATCTGCAATTTCAAAAAATGTCGGAAACGAATTACAGATGTAGCATATGCACGTACATTTCTTACTTCATATTTTACCTTTTTAAAATCTGATGCAAATTCTGTGTTTAAAACTTAAATTTGTAAGTGCAACCCAAACAGACACAAAATGATCGAAGAACATAATTACTATCACATTTGCTTTTTAATTATTTATAAGTTAATGTATTTCTAGTTCTTAATTATCATAACAAAGATGTTCAGCGTATGTCTAAGAACACAGTTTTACCTAACATTTGCTGTCTCTCTCTATATATATAAAAATATATATATATATAGAGAGAGATAACCAAATATCCAGCTTTGTCAAATTTCCAACTGCCTGTTAAAGGTGGTATCTGACAGTTTGGACCAAAAATCTTTTCATTAAACATCCAAATAAATCATTGTTACCTGAACAGATCTCACAAAATGTTGTTTAATGTTATCCTAAACTTATGTCGAAATGTTCTTTAATGTTATACTAAACCTATGTGAAAAGTGAACCATAATGCCACAATCATTAAAAAATGTATTTTCTATTGGAGCCACACTGCAGTTTTTTTTAAAATTAGGCACACCACATTAACACTCACGTTTTAGCTCCTCTACATCATCTGCTCTGACTTTGAGGTCTATTTTTACCAGAAATTCCAATTATTATTATGTATAGATTTGGAAAGAAAGAACATTTTTAGAGGTGATAATGAGTTTTACGGCCTTTAAATTGAGATACAGTTTATAATTGTAATAATAATAATTATTATGACTTTTCTGGAGGAATTTCTTTTATAAACCATAATAAAGGCATTTCTTATTGCAGGTTACTGCCTGTTGCCGTATCCTAGACCAAAAAACTTATATGCCAGTGAAATACGGACCTGTTATGCAGTATGATGGTGGTTCTAGTCTGGCGTCTTTCTTCAAAAAGTAGTTTAATGTTCCTATAATGATCATAATTGTGTCATTGCAAAGTATAAAAAAATAAGCATAAGTATATCAGAAAATTTTCATATTAAATTTAATTGTTTTCAAGCATTTTATCAATAATGAATCTGAAAATATTCTGAACAACAACAACATCCATGATTTATTTTAGACATGATACCATGATAATATCACTATGCCTGCAGTGGTTACTGCATTTTTAATTTGTATAAATATGCAGAGTATTGTAAAAATGAATAAACACACAATCTGATGGAAGTCATTTCTAGCTTAATTATAAACTGTGATGATCCAACAGGTTTATGGTACAAATGAAAAAACCTTGTAAACCACAATCCATAAGCATTTCAAATATTTACTTGAATGGAAAGAAGACACAAACAATCATGGATCTAGCAAATATGGTACTTGAGTAAGAAAACCATACAAAAGACAATAACTAACCATATTATAAATTATTAACTCAACATTTAAAAAATGCGCTAGAATAAACACAACTTAGGGTCCTTTACCTAATGCTCAGATGTATTCTGTGATGAGGATGGAACAAGAGAATTCAACAAGTCTACCACATGTCCAGCATGTAAGTTTGTAAATACTCTCTTAAACTCTTCTCATGTTACATCTGTTTTTGGGCTTAGCAAACTTAAGTGGCATTTATATACATTTTAAAAGATATTGTTTTAATTGTTTGATTTTAAATGAATAAATCTAGTTGCCTTTTATTTCTCCAGTAACAATTATTTTTTTCATTGTATTTGTTTCTACTATTTTGACATTTATTTTAAATAATGCACTGCAGACATTCAAATATTACGGCTACATATTAAAATTTCATAAGCAAAGTTAAGAATACCCCACAACTGGACGTGGAAACATGCTCTATTGTTATCATCCTTTAAGCATAGAACGACAAGATCTTGTTCTAACTAATGTTTATTAAGTTCCAATAACAACTCACATATATAAGAGAACTAATTATAGATTAACAATGGAAGCTGGTATTAAAGATGCAATCTGAGCGTGAGTACATGTAACTTGTAACTAACTCTACCCAGTGAGGCATCTACCTAATATGTATACTACACACAGCATGCAGTATGAAATAGACTGGCTACAATAACATACTAGTCATAACATAAAACATACTTAACCTTTATTTTGCTAACAACCAGTATTGTCATCTTACATTGATTCACAAATGTGCCTTGATATTTGGCTCGCTACTCAGCAGCCAATAGTACAGGTCCTAAACTGACAGCTTCCAACAAGAGCCATATAAGGAAAATGGCCATTACCTATCTAATGGCCATGTTTTTGACTAATCAAAATTCTTTGAACAATCTTGATAGCAAGTCATCCAGAAAACATGTGTATCAAATATTAAAGCTCTAGCTCTTGTAGTTTCTGACTACAGAAAGAAGATTTTGGAAAAAACAACAGTATATTGTAACATGGCCATGTCCCTGGCTGCCATGTTTTTTTGAGGGATCAGAAATCTTTTAACACATTTGATTAAGGGTTAACCAAGAAACAGGTTTTTCAAACAGCAAAGTTCTAGCTCTGGAAATATCTCATAAGAAGATTTTCAAAGTTTTACTATATAGCCTGAAAGAGGCTTATTTTGCAACATTTTTGCTTTCACTGCCTTCTGAAATTCATTATGATGGGTGATCACACTTTCTCACTCAAGGCAAACATTTTTTTTAAATTAAAATAATAATAATCTAAAACATGAACAAAATATTGGGCACTTTTCAACAAACTAGTATACTAGCTTCCAGCAATCCTTGAATGATTCGTATTATATTGCCTTGTTTCTCTTTTTAACCAATGTTTACTTTTGAGACTTATTCTGTTAAAAATATTTTATTGTTCACAGGTAATACAGAACTGTCTGCAAAGTTTGAGATTGTGCGCAATCAGCTGCACCCTTCACATAAATACAAGTCTGTAAGTATCTTTGTTTTTTTAAATAAATCATTATCCTTTCACCTCTTACATTTGTTTTGAACACATTAATTCTTATTTATTTTCTAAAACTACAAGAAATCACTGATGGGATGCATAAAAAGTAAATAAATAACACTATCCAGGAAAACATGAAAGTAAATTTACATGCTGTTTTAATAATTAAAAATAATTTAAAGTAAACCATGACAATAAAAGTTTGTTTTATCATTATGGTTGTATGTACATATAAACTATGAAGAATAGTTGCAAACGAGAAGTAAAATTGCAGCATAAGCAGGGATAAATTGTTGTGTTTAGATGTAATAGTGACTAAAATCATGTAAAAAATGAAATTTCAACTGATTTTTTTGAAATTTATTTTTTAATTTTTCTTTCCTCAATTGGACATACCCCCATAAATATTTGTATGATTCTTGCTGTGGTTTAAACACTTAAGACATGAAAGATCAGTTATTTCTCCTTGTTTAGGTACACTTTAATTATCATTCATATCATCTTCTAGCTAATTATTGGTGGAGAAGACTCCAGACAGGTGCTTGGGTAGAACCACCAGCACACCACAGGTTAGCTAAAGGACCTCCCGTCATGACAGTGCATCCTGACTGGACTAGAAATACAAGCAGTCAGAGTACTTAATTTCAGCAATTCTTCGCACAAGGACGTGGATGCCCTTATTTATTTCTTATGTAAAAATTTTGTAATAATTCTTTTCACAGATGATTCTTGCAGGACTGAGGCCAGAAATAATCATAGAGATATTTTCCAGAGCCATCTCCTTCTGGGAGTACCAGGTACTATTTAGTCATAAGTAAAGACATCTTAACAGATTACAGATGTCTGTGTGTACATGTTTATTTCAGCATTATTATAATATGCCTACTGTGTACATGTTTTTTCTTAATAAATGTCAATACAGATAAAATACTATTAACAAATTGGTAACCTATTTATTAAACAAAATGGTTGTTCTAGGGGTAAATGTGTTAAGTTTTATTTTAAATTGCATGTGATTTACTATATTACTTAACAAACATTCCACAAACATTTTCAATTTTCAAGGTTATCTGTTAATTCACACTTTATAGCTGCCTTGACACAGTTGTTCTTGTTCACATTTTTCAAACTTTGTAATAAAAAGGTGTTTATCTCAGCCATTAAGGGAAATTTTATTATTTTAAAATGTTGTAAGGACCAATTGTTTTAGATAGCAGGTAATCCAAAATAAATTAACAAATTAAGCAATTTTGTGGCTTATATAAGTGCAGCTTAACTTAAAGCTTGGCATTTTATTTTTGTTTTGTTTTATCTAATTAAAAAGAACAAAACATTTGGATGAATTTATCTGATGACCTCACACATGACAGTTGCTTGCATAATGCATTCCTGAACATTTCCACCTGGCCGGTTTTCTGTACACACACACAAGGTTTCTCACTAATTTAATATATAGAGGGTCTTCTTAGAGACAAAAAAGATCAAAGTGCACCTCATGCTATAATCAATACTGGTAAAGATTGGTTTATTGGGTTAATTGTCCCACCAACGGTATTTCAGTTATCTGGAGTCGATGCCCACTAGAAGCAGACACAGTGCTGACTTCACTGTGTATAGCACCGTGAACATCTGACATGATACCACACCCAGTCACATACTCTTACACAGGGCTAAGAAGTCATGGAACTAACCTTATATTTACTTAAGCATCAGCAAGGGAGCTATACCACTGCCAGTTTTCACAAGATCGAACCCGGGGCCTACTGTACCCGGTGCTTTACGGATTGCACTACCAGGTCAGAGGTAAAAATAATATTAAACATAAAAATATGTCCCCAATAGACTTCTGAATCCAGCAACCAGTCTAAGTAAAGACTGCACATTTTGGTGTGTGGTTAATGTGACCAGCATGTGTATGCTTAAGCACTTTAGGTCATACACGCCTTAATGACTGAATGATTATGGAGTTATTTCCAATAAAATTTATATTATGTATAAGCAAATGGGATATAAATAAGGACAGAAATAAGCCATTTGGATAAAATAAAATATAAAAAATCACTAGATTTAAACTTCTTAAAAAAATAATGTTAAATTGCAGATCTCTCAAGAGAAGACCTACCAGGAGTTCTTGGCCAACAAGTCCAAAGAGCGGGCTACACAGCTGGAGCAGTATTACGAGGGTATTGTCAACAAAACCAACAATGAGCTCAAATGTATCCTTACTTCGGCAGCATTAACCAAGCCACTGCTTATCCATACTTGTACCTCACCATTGCAACAACAACAATATAAATAATCATTGTCTCTTATCATTCTAAACCAATATACTTGTCGTAAGTCTTAACCTGCTTAGCACAATTTGATATCATTATATCTTGTTTTCTTTGCCTGTTGTTGTTGCCTAATAACTTTGATTTTGTCTTGTGTATAGAGAACTGTAGCATGATTAGAGTTAAGTAAACCTACTGTGTCCCAACAAGCTTTTCAGAAGTACATGTTGAGTTATGGCTGTCCCGGGATTGGTGAATGCACACCCATAAGCTGGAATGAAATACATGTAGTTTTTCTTCGTGCCGATCTAAATATCCCTTTTCAACTCAATAAACTCATAAAACAGTACAGTTGGGAAAATACCATGTATTAATTAGAACAGAAAGAGAAAAAAAGCAAGCTTAAACAGCACAAAAAGACTCGCAAGGGAATGTAATACCCCACTGACCTTCAACCTCGATCTCTCCTCCCCTGTTCTCCTGACTGCTAAACGAATTGAGTCTGAACTTTCTCTTGAACTCATGGAGCCATGGCAGGGTGGGTCTGAACTGACTCAGGCTTATATCACAGTCCTCCTGCAGCTCTACTGCCTTTTGAAGGAGTCGCTTATCTGTCCAGTCGGCTATGGTCTCGCATGATCGCGTGATCCAGCGGTAAAGGATATCCTCAAGCTCATACTGATGGCTTGTGCCAGATAGCCATACAGTTTCCTGCTTGACCAGCTTTTCATGTCGGCGCCTTTTCAGCAGCTTGGTTACTGTGGTTCTATCAATACCTAAAAAGGAGTTGGGAAAAATGTTTCTACAGATAAAAAATGAATAAATCAATAATCGCATTGGTGTTTAAAAACCTAGATAGCTTAATGATAATAATGAATTTAGTTAGGTTTTTTCCCCCTGGAAACAACGGCTAGATTTGTAATCAATAAGTGAGACTAATCCATCGGTTGATTGGTAACTCCAAAGTAATATTCAAGCAAATCATATGTTTATGTTGTCTGCATAACTGCCTTAGTGAATTAGGGCATAAATGGGGTGTTCATCTTTACAACAGTATCCATAAAATATGTCTTAAATGTTCATTAGAGTACTGTAATTATTTGTAAGATTTCTCATTTACCTATTTTACAAATAATTGTTCTAGCGCATTCTTTAATAACTGGAGAATCTTTATTGATTAATCATTAATTTAACAATCAGTTTAATTTCTATATTTCAATTGTCACCATAAATCTGTCAATGATTAAGTTTGTGTATTGAAACAAGGGTTGTATTTGAAAACTTTGGCAATGCTATATTTAATGAAATCTTTCCCTCATCTTACATATATTGAAAGAAACTTTAGTTTTATTTATCAAAATTAATGATGGTAAGAATATTCCTGCCTGGACAATTCTACATAACACCTGAAAACTCCATAACTGGTGGGCCTTTTGGGATCTGCAACCATGTACTATGAGACTCCCAAGCTCAATTTCATGAGTTTAAACCGCCTTTAACTCTTTAAATGTCTAATTGTTTACTACAAAACATTATTACTATTAAGTTGATAATGAAACAAAGTAAGGAAACATTTAATAACAACAAAAAAAAGCAGCACACCAGAAAGTCCCTTGGTAAGCCTAAATTGCTCATAGAATACAAGAAAGAAGATAAGGATAAAAACATACCAAATATATCGGCTATCTCCCCTTGTCTCAGTAATGGGTGTTCCTTGTGAAAATCCACTATTTCTTGCTTTACATCTGCTGTCAAGGTCGTTCTTGGCTTCCTTGGAGTTTGCGTCAAGAGATCTTTATATGACACAGAGCGCACATTTGTTATCGCTAGTTTCATCTCTTTTGGTATCCCATTGTGTTTCCTTTTTATGCCTGCTCCGCTAAGTTTATGCTGAAGCAGGTTGTCATTTTTTCTATTTAAATAATCTTTCACCTGAAGCTTAGCAAAGTTGAGAAGGCCTTGATTATGGGAGTCAATCTGGAGTGGTTGGCTTAGGCCAAGTCCATTTTCACTGGTAGTTAGCAGATGGAGTTGGGGAAACCCATACTCAAATGGCTTCACATCAACCTCCTCTGTCTCCTGAAATAATTACACAATCCGACATAGGTGTTCTGTAATTCTAAAATAAATTAAATGAGTTCGGTGAAACAATAGGAAATGAGGCTCTGCTGAACTTGTTATCATTTTACCCAACTAGTTTAATATTCTCAAATTTAAATAAACACAAATGTTGTATTCAATTTTTAACATAGCCAATAACTCAGCATGTTTTGTTGACTATGAACCATCCTTGCATCACATCTGCAACTCGCAAACTAGTGGGTAGTTGTGATAACCAATGGGTGTTACTTATTAATGTGATATGTATCCTATGTGATATATTTTTAGCTCAACGTGCTCAAGGTGAGCTTTTTTGATACCCCTTCTCATCAGTTGTCTGTCATGCAGTGTGAACATTTTAGCTTGTGAACAAGCTAGAGACCACAGTTTTTATTCAGTCTTCATCAAATTGGTCAGAATGTTAATCTGCATGAAATCTTGGAGGTGTTCATTATTGGGTCACCTGGGGTCAAAAACTAGGACTAAAAGTCAAATATTAGGAAAAACTTGTGAACACACTAGAGGCCACATTTAAAGTCCAATCTTCATCAATCTTGGTCAGAATGTTTGTCTACATAAAATCTTGGACGAGTTCGTTATTGGGTCACGTGGGGTCAAATGGTAGGTCACTAGGTTATATCTTAGAAAAAGCTTGTGAAAAACACTAGAGACCACATTTATAGCCCAATCTTCACCAATCTTGATCAGAACATTTGTCTGCATGAAATCTTGGATGAGTTCATTATTTGGTCACTTGGGGTCAAAAAGTAGGTCACTAGGTCAAATCTCAGAAAAAACTTGTGAACTCACAACAGGCCCCATTTATGGCCCAATCTTCATACCAGTACATGTATATAAACAAAACACACATATATCTTTATTCAACCTATATTTTTAAACAGTCCTAAAAGGGGTCAACCTAGTGAATACTATACTAGTGATAATATCTTACTTATAGTTTTCTTAAAACCATTTTTTAACATGTAAAATTAATTAGCCACTGGGCAGTACTACTCAACAATATTATGAAATTATCATAGACGATAGTAACACATATTTTATATTACATCTATAATTATCTGTATATATGGAATATCACATCTTCCAGCTATACATAATGTGCACATAAAAAAATATTATTACTTGTTGCCAAGATAGACTTATAAAATATCACACATCTAGCATATATGCATATATAAAGTAAATCAAACAGAAATTAAACTCCACGACTTAGTAATACCCTGTAAAATGCTCTTTATATGATTTAAAATAAGCATCTGTTTTAAAACAATATTTTTTTGTGATAATCAAATTTCTGTGATAATAGCTAGCTAAAATTAGAAACAACTGTGATATACACCTTGCAATAAAAAAACAACAACACCTGTGAAATATATTCCTGTTAAGTATAAACTTCTGTGATAATCACATCTATATGTTTTATGGGTTTACATATTTTTAGTGCAGTCTCTAAACTGAGGTTAGAATTTTAATCTTCTAGATTTTCTAATTAACAAAGATTTTTATACATTATATGTCTTAAATATCCTTAGGTTTTAAATTCATTTCACTCCTACACAACCCATTACATCTGTGATAACCTTCTACAACATCTTTAACCATCTTAAGTACTGGACTTCCATAAGGTAAACGGCGAGGGTAAACAAAACCAAAGTTCATAACTGGGTCATGTGGTGTCAAAAAATAGGTCACTAGGTAAAGTCTTACAAAAAGCTTGTGAACACACTAGATGCCTGATTTACAGGCCAATCTTCATCAAACTTGGTCAAAATGTTTGTCTGCATGAAATCCTGGACGAGTTCGTTACTGGGTCACGTGGGATCAAGAAATAGGTCAAAAAAAGCCTGTGAACACACTAGGGACCACATTTATAGCCCAGTCTTTTCTTAACCTGGCCAGAATGTTTGCCTGCAATAAATCTTGGGTGAGTTTGTAACAAGGTCACTAAGCCAACAACTAGGTCACTAGGTCAAATTTTAGAAAAAACTTGTGAAAACAGTTAGAGGCCACATTGGGCCATCTTCACCAATCTTGGCTAGAATGTTTTCCAGTATGAAATCTTATATATGTTTCGAAATAGGTCATGTGGATTCAGTAGGTTAGTAGGTTAAATTCTAGAAAATGTTATCAGCCCAGCGGCCACACTAATGGTCCAATCTTTACCAAAGATTTCTAAAGTAAATAACTCTTAAAAAAATCCTTCCTAAACCCTCCCAGTTCATGCAGGCTGTTGGAGAGAAACGGTCATACACCATGAATTCAAAAAGGACAATTGAAATCTAGCTTTATCATAAAAAATACCAAAACATTTTGTTTTAAGTTTGAAAAATTTATTATTATAGAGAAAAACACTGGCATACATGCAAAATGAATGCTGAAGTAACTAGTCTGAAGTAATTATTTCAAAACGGGTTTTTGTTTCAAAACCGGTTGTAACAGTACCTATGATATCAGGTGCAATAGATTGTGTAATTAGAGTATGTGAAGCTTATGACTGTGTACACCCCCAACCCGCATCCTTTAGTTTTTTTCTTTTGCATTTTTGACATTTTTTTTTTGTTGTTGAGAAAAATGTGTAGGCAAATGCTACAGTGCCTAAAGGAAACTAGGCCGCTGATAAATATTGAACTTAATGTTTTTAAAAACATTCCTAGGCAATAGTTGGCAAATTTATGGCAGACTTTGCATTGAAGTGTATAATTTATTGGATACTTTAACTAGAAGATACATCATACGCAACTATAACAAGTGGCCTTATAGTGGCATTATATTTGAAATGTTCCTGTAGAAAACATCTTTTCATTCATTGGCATTAGAATGTATTTAATTTACTGGTAAAAATGAAATATTAAACTAAATTTTCATTCAAGCGGGGTAACTCCTGCAAAAGATCTTAACCTTAAAAGGGGGAAGTAATTTATATTCTATTTCAGCAAAGTGATTTAAAGCTAATTACTTGTTGCTTTGAGCCCAGTCAGGCTGTCTGTATTGTACTATGTAGCAGATAATGAAACATAAGCATCATGCAGACACATAAGCATCATGCAGACAGATATGAATACAAAGAGTTTGATCAATATAGTTTTCTTTCTTTAAAACCCTTAGTTTTTGTTTACTTTTTTTATCTTTTTATAGACTATGTGTTGATTTCCACTCAATATAGATGCAATAGTGATATCTGCTTAATAAGGACTTTATGGCAAATCTTATTTTTTTTATTGACATAATTTTGCAACTGAGTAAGTTTTATTCAACACCACTTTCTAACCAAAGCATTCATAGCATTATTAGGACTGTGTCTTCATTTCAAATTCACAATAAACAAATAATGCAAAAGAATACATTTGCAATCATCTGTTGGTATAAAAGAGGAATTGTCACATCTCAAATAAAAAAAATATAAGTTCTTGACTTTTTATATAACCTGCTAAAAGTAACATAGTAGGGATCAAAAATAATAATAATAAACAATAATAGTTGACCCTGATCCCAAAGTTCACTGTGAGTGTAGATCATAATTTATATCCCTGTTAGGTTTAGTTGCTTCACTAAAGACTTGGCTGCTGTATTCTTTCATATTTGTTAAGTCCTATTCTATGTAGTTCTGTATTACAATCACTTGAATATATAGCTAGAACATGATTAACATAATAACTTTAACATGTAAAGCATAACTATTATTACTGATGCAGCTAGTTGGTTTTACAAGCCATTTTTAACCATATTTACTTCCCCTCAGGTATAAAGACCCAATTTTCACATTTCTTCTCTCTGGGCAGTGTCCAGCGAAAAGATAATATTGCTAATTATCAATGTGTTTGTGGCCAGGTGATTCCCAATTCCTGATAACTCTAGATCCTTAAAATAGCTAACTAAGTTGCATTTGCAGAGATAGATTCACCCCCACTAAAATCATTTGATGTTGCAAGGCAATTACTTTACATGTGCCAACTCCTGTACATGTGCACTAACAATCAGCTTTAAGCAAGACCTTTTAAGTTAACCATACATTGTTTCCCTTGATGTTATTTCTAGGTAAAAGTGTTGGATATCACCTTTAATTCTATTTTACCATTCTTTATATACCGTCCCTCTATCACCCTCTCTGTTTATTAAATTATTATTTTTTCTTTTAATGTACATGTTTGTACTGCCATTGTGATATTGTAATTTGTTTTCAAGCATGGACCTGTATGTCTTTATTGACTGGGCACTTATTTTGTTTGTGTAAACCTGCTCCTTGCCTCCCACCTTTATCTGAAACTCTTCCAATAAATACTCATCAATAATTGTGACACACACCATACAGACATTATTTACCATCCCATTATACCTTTCATACTACTACACACCTGTGTGAAACGTTCTAAACTTCAGTCCAATACACAGACTCTGTCTTTGCTAGGGTGACTACCCATTCCACCACCCTATTGTTCATAATATATGCAACCTATGCCTTCACTATGAATCACCGGACTCAGGAATGTGATAATACAACAAATTTATTATAGATAACTACTGTCTTGTACCACTCAATTTGAATTAAAAATCTTACCATTCTACTGGAAAATTCCTAACTTACAAGTCACTGATGTAAATTGTGAATTTTATCCATTGGAAGCAGTATTAAACACTGTGGGACTTTTATACTTTCAAGGCGACCAAGTATGGTAGTCACAATACACACCTGTGCAGACTGTTCACATATCACAATGAGCCTCAAGCAATGGAGACTGGTTCCCCAATATCTCTCTTCTCACATATCACTTGCAGAGCAAAGCTGGGAAATGGCCTGTGCTATTTTTAGCATGCAGTGGCTTTACCTTGTCACATTATACAGGTAAAGGGTTATACTGTGTGTGATACATTACAGGTGAATTAAACAAGGGCTTAATAGATGTGTTACAGTATGCTACATGTATCCTTGTGGTTTTACCTGGTTAAAAATTGTCCTAATGCTTTCAAAATAGTCTCTTGCCTTTTAAATCCTAATATTCCATCAGGGACAATACATCAATAATATATGACACAATTATTTTTTTTACATAAAGGAACAACAACCCTAACATCTTTAGTCAACCAATTATTTATAATGTGTAAAATGACATCCTTTTTGATTTTTGCTAATCTGCACTTTCATAACCCAGATATTTACGTCTAAACATGTCTAAAATTGACATTGTGCTGCTTTATTGGGAATTGGGATCACTACAGTGGAATGTCACATGATCTATATGACATCCTTAATGTTTGGCACCTCCGCAATCTAAGTTTGAAGAAAACAGTTTTAAATCTTGATTCAAACTAGCTAAGACTGTCAACTCCAACCATACATTTCTAGAGTTTATTCTACTATAACCATTGGCTCCGTGTATAACAAAATTACAGTTACTTATGCAATTGTTAAAACTATTCTAAGTCAATACTTAAGCTTTTATAATTTGGTTGAGCTAATAGATTTATAGTAAATAACCACATACAATCAATTTTTAAAACAATTTTAAAATCTTAGTTAAGATTTAAGCACATTCATGAACAGTTGTTTCTTTAAATTATTTAAATTTCATCTTGAATCTTGCAAAGGATCTTTGTATTTCTTTTAGGCTTTTAAAAGATTTCTAATCAATACATTCTAAATAAATGGCAAGTCACTCTTCACCAAACTTGCTCAGAATGTTTGTCTGCATGAAATCGTGGATGAGTTCATAATTGGGTCACATGGGATCAAAAAGTAGGTAACTAGGTCAAATCTTAGAAAAAGCTTGTGAACACACTAGAGGGCCCATTTATGGCCCAATCTTCACAAAACTTGATCAGAATTTTTGCCTGCATGAAATCTTGAATAAGTTCGTGATTGGGTCATGTGGGGTCAATAAGTAGGTCAAATCTTAGAAAAAGCATGTGAACACACTATAGACCACATTTATCGCCCAACCCTCATCGAACTTGGTCAGAAGTAAAAAAGTCGGTCACATTTTAGAAAAACCTTGTGAAAACACTTAAGAGGCCACATTGATGGCCCAATCTTCACCTAACTTGGCCAGCATGTTTGCCAGTATGAAATCTTACGTATGTTTTGAAGTGGGTCATGTGGATTTAGAAGGTTACTTGGTAAAATTCTAGAAAATGTTATCAGCCCAGTGGCCATACTAATGGTCCAATCTTCACCAAAGATTTCTCAAATAAATAACTCTTAATTACTTGATGCCAGATTTGAGCCTACTAAAAGCTTGTGTCATCAGGTGAGCGATTAAGGGCCAGCATGGCCCTATTGTTATCCATTGTATTGATTGGTTCTTGGTTTTATTTAGTAAAAATGATTAGGCACATGACAGACATCTATCAAAATAAATGCACATCATCAGGCTTATCTCTGCTCATTCTTGCTTCTGCATTCTATCAAAAACACTGCTTTATTAAAATAAAGCATGGATAATAAGGAAGTTAAACGAAGAGAATTAGGCTAACAAGAGAAAGTTAAGTTGATTAATGATAATGAGAAAGCTGGCAAAAGCCAAGAACATTTAGCTGTCATGTATGGTATGGGTAAAACTTGGGTAAAATAACAATCATGAATAAACTTTTGAAACATGTACATTTGAATACAGGATACAGTGTGACTCAAATGAATGATCTAAAAAACTTACATAAATTTTATCAATTACATGTACCTTCCCCTCTGTATCCAAACTCCATACGAAGAGCTTAATACTCTCATGTAGATATGGTTCAAGAAAGTCTGAGGTAATGGTATAAGGGTGACGAGTCCCATTCTTTAAGAAAAATCTCTTATGTACGCGAGTGAACTTGGACTGTCTGGATTCAAGACAATCACAGGGTGGTTGACCAAGTTTTGGCAATGACACACTGTTACTTTCTTGTCTGTGTGTGATGAAAGTGATTGTGTATCAGAGGAGCGCGTTAAAAACTGGAAAGCTAAACTGCCCAACATAGCTGATGGATACAGTCCTAGAGACATTTACTACATGGATGAGACTGGATTGTTCTTTCGTGCATTATCTGACAAAAGTCTTAGTGTTAAGGGAAGCGTGTAAGGGGCATAAGAAATCCAAAGAAAGGATAACATTATCATTATGTATAAACATGGAAGGTGAGTTCGACAAGCCTGTTGTGATAGGTTGGGCAGCTAAGCCCAGGTGTTTCAAGAACCTGAAAGTTGAGGACTTACCAGTGACTTTATATCATAATCGGAAAGCATGGATGACAAAGAAACTATTTAAGAACTTTTGTAAGAGCTTTAACGAGCACATGAAATGAGCTGATAGACATGTGCTGTTGATCCTAGATATCGCACCAGCACATACTGAGAACCTAAAACCATCTAATGTGAAACTTCCAAGTGTTTCTTCCAAGAAGAGCACAACCAACCTTCAGCCGATCAACCAGGGCATTATCTACACCAGCAAACAGCTCTAGAAGAAACTTCTGCTTCAACACGTTACATCAGCTGTTGATCAGAACAGCTCAGTGACGTCAGAAAACATTTCTTAGTCATTGACTGTGCTTGATGTCATTCACTGGACAAATGGTGCTTTTAAGGAGGTGTAAAAGTTTAGTGTTTTGCCTAGGCTGGACTCTCCAGGAAAGGGATAAGTGTGGACAGTGACGATGAAATTCCACTAGTTAAGCTAGCCAGCTGGTCAGAACCGCTAATGACAAACTTAATATAAGACCAAATGACTCCAATGTTGACAATGTAGCCCCAGTTCACGAGGAGCTGACTGACAATTGGGAAAATTATCTGTTGTCTTCCCACAGATACTTAATCTGTTGTCTGCTCACAGAGACTATCTGTTGTCTGCCCACAGAGACTATCTGTTGTCAGCCCACAGAGACTCTGTTGTCAGCCCACAGAAACTATCTATTGTCAGCCCACAGAGACACTATCTGTTGTCTGCCCACGGAGACTATCTGTTGTCAGCCCACAGACTATCTACTGTCAGCCCACAGAGACACTATCTGTTGTCAGCCCACAGAGACTATCTGTTGTCTGCCCACAGAGACTATCTGTTGTCAGCCCACAGAGACTATATGTTGTCAGCCCACAGAGACACTATCTGTTGTCTGCCCATGGAGACTATCTGTTGTCAGCCCACAGAGACTATCTATTGTCTGCCCATGGAGACTATCTGTTGTCAGCGCACAGAGACTATCTGTTGTCAGCCCACAGAGACACTATCTGTTGTCAGCCCACAGAGACACTATCTGTTGTCAGCCCACAGAGACACTATCTGTTGTCAGCCCACAGAGACTATCTGTTGTCAGCCCACAGAGACACTATCTGTTGTCAGCCCACAGAGACACTATCTGTTGTCAGCCCACAGAGACACTATCTGTTGTCTGCCCATGGAGACTCTATCTGTTGTCAGCTCAAAGAGACTATCTATTGTCTGCCCAAAGAGACTGTATCTGTTGTCAGCCCACAGAGACTATCTGTTGTCAGCCCACAGAGACTCTATCTGTTGTCTGCCCACAGAGGCTATCTGTTGTCTGCCCACAGAGCATATCTGTTGTCAGCCCACAGAGACTCTATCTGTTGTCTGCCCACAGAGACTATCTGTTGTCAGCCCACAGAGACTATCTGTTGTCAGCTCACAGAGACTATCTATTGTCTGCCCACAGATACACTCTCTGTTGTCAGCCCACAGAGACTCTATCTGTTGTCTGCCCACAGAGACTCTATCTGTTGTCTGCCCACAGAGACTATCTGTTGTCAGCCCACAGAGACTCTATCTGTTGTCTTCCCCCATAGACTCTATCTGTTGTCTTCCCACATAGACTCTATCTGTTGTCTGCCCACAGAGACTATCTGTTGTCAGCCCACAGAGACACTACCTGTTGTCTGCCCATAGAGACTCTATATGTTGTCAGCCCACAGAGACTATCTGTTGTCAGCCCACAGAGACACTCTCTGTTGTCAGCCAACAGAGACTATCTGTTGTCAGCCCACTATCTGTTGTCAGCTCACAGAGACTATCTGTTGTCTGCCCACAGAGACTATTTGTTGTCAGCCAACAGAGACACTATCTGTTGTCTGCCCAGAGACTCTATATGTTGTCTGCCCACAGAGACTCTATCTGTTGTCACCCCACAGAGTCTATCTGTTGTCAGGCCATAGAATTACTGTTGTCTGACCACAAAGACTATCTGTTGTCAGCCCACAGAGACAATATCTGTTGTCAGCCCAAAGAGACCTATCTGTTGTCAGCCCACACGGACTATCTGTTGTCTGTCCACAGAGACTATCTGTTGTCAGCCCACAGAGACTATCTGCTGTCAGCCCACAGACTATTTGTTGTCAGCCCACAGAGACACTACCTGTTGTCAGCCAACAGAGACTATCTGTTGTCAGCCCACTATCTGTTGTCAGCTCACAGAGACTATCTGTTGTCTGCCCACAGAGACTATTTGTTGTCAGCCCACAGAGACACTATCTGTTGTCTGCCCAGAGACTCTATATGTTGTCTGCCCACAGAGACTCTATCTGTTGTCAGCCCACAGAGTCTATCTGTTGTCAGGCCATAGAATTACTGTTGTCTGACCACAAAGACTATCTGTTGTCAGCCCACAGAGACAATATCTGTTGTCAGCCCACAGAGACCTATCTGTTGTCAGCCCACACGGACTATCTGTTGTCTGTCCACAGAGACTATCTGTTGTCAGCCCACAGAGACTATCTGCGGTCAGCCCACAGACTATTTGTTGTCAGCCCACAGAGACACTACCTGTTGTCAGCCCACAGAGACTATCTGTTGTCAGCCCACAGAGACACTACCTGTTGTCAGCCCACACAGACTATCTGTTGTCAGCCCACAGAGACTATCTGTTGTCTGCCCACAGAGACTCTATCTGTTGTCTGCCCAGAGACTCTATATGTTGTCTGCCCACAGAGACTCTATCTGTTGTCAGCCCACAGAGTCTATCTGTTGTCAGGCCATATAATTACTGTTGTCTGACCACAAAGACTATCTGTTGTCAGCCCACAGAGACTATCTGTTGTCAGCCCACAGAGACTTTATCTGTTGTCTGCCCACAGAGACTATCTGTTGTCTTCCCCCATAGACTCTATCTGTTGTCTTCCCACATAGACTCTATCTGTTGTCTGCCCACAGAGACTATCTGTTGTCTGCCCACAGAGACTATATGTTGTCTGCCTACAGAGACTCTATCTGTTGTCTGCCTACAGAGACTATCTGTTGTCTGCCCATAGAGACTCTGTCTGTTGTCTGCCCACAGAGACTCTGTCTGTTGTCTGCCCACAGAGACTATCTGTTGTGTGCCTACAGAGACTATCTGTTGTCTGCCCGCAGGGACTATCTGTTGTCTGCCCACAGGGACTATCTGTTGTCTGCCCACAGAGACTATCTGTTGTCTACCCACAGAGACTCTGTCTGTTGTCTGCCCACAGAGACTCTCTGTTGTCTACCCACAGAGACTCTGTCTGTTGTCTGCCCACAGAGACTATCTGTTGTCAGCCCACAGAGACTTTATCTGTTGTCAGCCCACAGGGACTATCTGTTGTCTGCCCACAGAGACTCTGTCTGTTGTCTGCCCACAGAGACTCTGTCTGTTGTCTGCCCACAGAGACTATCTGTTGTCTGCCCTCAGACTCTATCTGTTGTCTGCCCACAGAGACTATCTGTTGTCAGCCCACAGAGACTATCTGTCTGCCCACAGAGACCCTATCTGTTGTCTGCCCACAGAGACTCTAGTGCAACTTTAGTTGAAGTACTAGTGCAGGTAGTGATGATCATGATGATCAGGACTATGCTGATTTTGAGGTCACTTGTAACATCAAATCTCATCAAGAAGCATAAAGATACTTTCAGCAGCTGAAGTTGTATTGTGGTGTAAAGGACATGAATTCTGTTCTACCTTTCATTACTGAAGCAGAGAAAAGGATGGAGAAAATAACTGTGAAAACTGTTAATGTCAAACTAAACAACAATTGACGATGAATGTCATAGGTAATTTTCACTGAATTAATGATTTATGTAAGTTTAAATATGTTCCTTATAAAATGACATAATTTTTGTTAAAAAACATTTTAAAAAGAAGTGTATTTTCTTGTTTGTTTTTGTTTTATGTCCCTTTTAAATGGTCAAAGACTATTTGGCAGATACTTTGATACATAAACAATGTGTACTCACCCAAACTCACTATTAAGACCAACTTACTATTAAGACCACTATGAGTCAGAACAGAAGTGGGATTTTACAAATGCAATTTACTTAATTTTGGTAAATTTTTAGATATTGACCAGAAATTTAAATCGTGTTGTGACCTTGTCCATTGTGCCACTGACCATTAAACCAATAGGGCTCACCTACTTATCATAATCAATCACCCTAAAAAAATTGTGGACTGTTATTTTCTCCTGATGTCAAAGGAAAATGGAGTGGTCTACTGATTGACCAACATCTACAAAGCATTATGCTCTCTCTTATTTCTGCTTAATGCTGCCTTTTGATGTCCTAGACACATGGATGTGAAAGTCTGTAAAAATGAGCTGGGGGGTCAGTGGGGTGGGGGGTCACACTTGATGTCAAAATCATACTTAAAGTAATATTTTTGTCTAGATTTTTAAATAAGCCATGTGCATAAAAATAAATCGTTGAAACTTGACACAATAAAAGACTCAATATCTACATATAGGAGTAATGCAAAGAAATACTACCAGTCCAATTGTGTTTTTGGAAAGGCCAACAACTTCTGACGTCAACAGCTTTGAAGTCAGCAAACTCTTTGCTTCTTCCATTACATGTAGCTAAAACCAAACAAATAATAAGATAATCAAAACTGATAAAAAAACACTATTTGTAAAACGTGTAAACAAAAAAATAAATTACAGATATATAAACAATTGGCAAACTGGTAAAAAAAATGTGATGTTATAAATGTGAGTAAAAATCTATTGTATTTGTTATACTGTATTTGATCAAGTCAAATAATGTAATATTTTTTAATTTCAACAGTAAATGGTCAACCTGCTTTACTTTGAACTTGTTTCAGACACCTCAGCTCACTTCAAATGGGAATGTTAGCAATGGTTTCCCACTAGGCTTTTTGTTGAATGCATTTTAAGAAGCTGATCAGAATAGTTGGTGCTATGCTTAGTTTATTGGTTAGGTATGTAAAAATAAGCAGTACATTAGTCTGCTCCAGGGTATTTAAATATAATATGATACCTCCATCTTATTATTTAAGCACAATTTTTGCAACATTTTAAGAAGGTTCAGCTTCATAGACTGCGCATACCTCCAAATTGCCAGTCGGTAACTGCCAAATTTTAATGAAATATGTACTTCCTGTAAAAGGGGATTAGTCCATTATTGTGCATAGGGGCTAAAGACTTTTGCTTTCTTTTAATTTTATATATTTTCAACTTCCTTTTGACACCAAAGGATTGAGATTATCTTCAAAATAGGAAATTTAATGCCAAAATTTAGCAACAGACTGGGGTTATTATATAATATATAATATTAGAGATATATATGTTCAAAAACTCTACTTATCCTTGTGGTCCATCCCTGCATCTGTCTGAACATCCATTTGATCCATTTTCTGTGTCTCATCAATAACTTTCATATTATTGACAGTACTTCAATTGACAGTACTTAAATCGTAATCGTAAACAGTAGAAAGTGTGTAACAGTTACAAATGCAGGCATTAAGGATATAATCATATTAAAGGTCATTACATACATTCATAAGTCCAGTTACATTCCCTGTTGTTTTCTGGGTTTTCCCATTTTTTGTAGAATCTTACTGACAAACACCTGAGGTGTATTGCGTATACAATCAAGGTCAATGTCATATTTAAAGCCATTTCATATGTAATTTTCAGTGACATTGCTTAAAAAAAAATCTAGGTTTCTTGTCATCTCTGTTTCTAATCTCCATTTTCTCTGATTCTCTCTCTTAATAAATTCCTTTCATGTTACCCTTATTGTGTTTTACAACCTTTGCACTCCCTATAATGTTCAGTACTACATGTACATACTTTCCTTAACCCTTATCAGCACTGAGACAGCAACTTGCAGGTAAAGCTATTCTTTTTCAGAAAGTTTCTCATTTTTCTGTTTCTTTCCATTTTCTTTAATTTAGTCTTTATATATATTTTAAAAATATGTTTCACTGTTAGCTTGTGCATAAATTTGATAATAGAAGGCAATTTACTCCTAGTCAGAATGGCCCAAATAAGTACATTTTCAGATTAAATAAATTGTAAAATATGTAAATAATACTAATACATATATTTTAAAGAAAATCTTGAGTGATTATAGGTACACATATTTCTAAAACAATATATTTATTATAGTAGCTTATGATGACTTGTAACTAAGTTTGAGTTTTAATAAATTTTATGACACAAGTGCATTTGTAATAAGTTTTGACATTTTAAACCAGGTTTTCAACAAAATCCTGGCTATTAGAATGGGGTATGGTGATCGGCGTCAAACAGAGCGTTTCCAGTCAATAACTTCAGTTTGGATAAACCAATCTTGCTGAAACTTTGGATATAGCAAGCTGGCATTATTTAGATCTAGCTTGGGATTGGATACAGACTAATCGAGTCAAGGTCACTGTTACTTAAAATAGAAAAACAGTTTCCCGTCAATTACTTCAGTTTCAAACTTGCTGAAACTTTTCATATAGCAAGCTTGCAAGAAGAGCTAGCTTGGGATTGGATTTGAGGCCAGTCTGATCAAGGTCAAGGTCACTGTCACTAAAAATAGAAAAACAGTTTCCGATCAATAACTTCAGTTCGAATAAACCAATCTGCTGAAACTTTGGATATAGCAAGCTTGCATGAAGACCTAGCTTGGGATTGGATTTAGGGCCAGTTGAATCATGGTCTAGGTCACTGTTACTAAAAATTAAAAGTTTCCGGTCAACAACTTCAGTTCAAATAAACCAATCTTGCTGGAACTTTATATATAGCAAAATTGCATGAAGACCTAGCTTGGGATTTGATTTGGGGCCAGTAAGTCAATGTCTAGATCACTGTTACAAAAAATAGAAAAACAGTTTCTGCTTAATATTTTGTATTAAATTGTTTAATTGTTTATAACTTGGTTTTGTGGCATGGCCACGTTTCTTGTTTCTAATAAAATCAGACCATGAATGTTTATAAAGGTGTTTTTTTTTCAAGATGTTAAGTATATATGTGTTTTTAATTCATTTCGCCTTTAAAGATAATTATTATTTTGTCTTTAGAATATTTTTATAATAATGACCTTGTAAGAGTATGAAGAAATTCATGTGACATTTGTTTTACTTTAGTGGACAAAATATACATAGTTGTTCTCTAGATCAATACTCATTGTTTATGTAAACATTGATAGAATATGATCATTTTAAAAAATTATATATTCATTGTTCGATGTCATTCAATCTGTCTTGCCATACTTTGTATGTTATTTCCATTACAGATGCAAAGAAGGAAAATGAGGAAACAAAACAGAAGATATGTGAGATTTCTGAGCAGTTGTTTGAGCGAAGCAGACAGCACCAGAATCTGCAGGTATTTTACCACTGTCTTTGTTCAGAGCTTGTTCGAGGCTTGTTAAAAAATAACATAGACTGGAGCCAATATGAAAAAAATAATAGCTAAACATAAACAGAAAAAACTTCAGCAATTTTTGCAATCAAATTATTCATTATTGTTCTTCATTTTCAGAAGACTTAATGGGTTCAGCATCATTAACACTGGAGGTTAACTACAAAATAACAGAACCATTGATGGCAAAAATGCACAACTAAATGTTTACAGAAATTAATTTTAACAGTCGAATTTACTTCCATCAGTTTACATTAAATATAAGTACAAAAAACTAGCATTCACTGTCAATGGAAAAGGGGAAGCAACCATGAATGCTCGCCAAAATGGAACAGTTTGGACAAAAATATTTTTTCTCAAATAACCAGTTATGTCATTGTTACCTGAAAAGATCCTGCAAAATGCTGCTCCTTGATTTGTACTGCCTAACACAATAGGCATTATTCAAAACTTTCTTTACTTATACTAAAGTATGAGTTTATGCATAAATTATGTCCTAATTCCCAAAAGCTGTGGTAAGGTATTATTACATAAATTTGATATAGGCAGACTGTCGGATACCACCTTTATATATTTTTAAAACTTTCCTTGCACAATAAAACATCTTTACATAATGAAAGGCTAGCAAAATGAACCACTCGGACTTGTTTTTGGTATTATATGTCTTGCAGTGTACTGTCTGGACTGATCTAAATTAATAATATATATTTCTGTAATGGAAGCTTTATATTGATAACTATATATATAGTATATTGTATATTTTTTCTAATTCAGGATTTAAAAGTAAACATTAAGTTACTCTTCGAAAACTTGGGAAATTGCTTTTAATAATTTATTAACAGCATGTTTTATCCTATTTTCCAGTAAATAAAATAATTTTGCAAACAGTATTTACCACAGTAAATAAAAAACATATTCTGACATGGTCACCAAATGATACTATAATATATTAAACATAGACAAATCAAGTACTGTGCAATATTTTCTGATATATGCACAGTAAGAATGAATAACTCTCACAAGTCCAATTATAAACAATGATCCAGTGTTGAATAAGTTATTTTGGTCAAATTTAAAATTATGATGACACATTAATACTCAAGACTACTGAGTAATTTCTTCATAAAATATGCATTAAGTAGATAATTGTCCTACAATAATTGACTAGTGTATGTAACAACAATAACAATTAAAACCACAAGTGATGCATCTATCATTTGATGACTTACATGCATACAAGGAAAGTAAATAAAATTTAGAGGAAGAGAACAAACATCTGCATTCCTTTCATAATTTACAGAGAAATAAACATGTAATTGATTAGGATGAAAATAGATTTGTGTGTTACAATGGAAATTCCTTTATGTGTTATACTGCAACCCTTAGCAATGCATTGTGTTTTATTTATCTGGTGTGCGTTCAGTAGAAGCGAACAGAAGCTAACAGTCTACTGAATGAATCGTTAGCCACTCACGTTCGCCACTATTCACTGACAGATTCCAAAGGTACTGAGCAAAAAAAACAAATCGTATAATAACACCGTTAGCGGCAAACGTTGTTATCGGCAAACATTAGCTTCTGCTCATCGAATGCATTGTTTGTATTTTTGTGTCCTAGATATTGACATTTTTGTCCATTGATGTAATATGTTTAAGTGATATACTTTCCAATACAGCTACCTACAGGATGATCATATGGTACATAATAGATTACATTGATTGGTAATAAAAAACAGACATAGAACAAAAGAGATGTAAGGTACCACTCCGTCACTGTGTCCAGTGCCTGTGAGTGAGGCCAAGTACAATGATTCATTTCAGTGCTACAAAATACAATGGATGCTTTAAAAAAAAAAAATCATTTGATTGAAAGATGATTTTGAACTATCAGTTGCAATTTGGTTTCAAAGTTCTTTCATAGTGTTGATAAAAATAGACATTTATTATCTTTTTTGAGTGATTTCAACTATTTTTAATCCAAGTTTTTCCTCCCTCTCCCTGTTTCAGGCTATATATGAAAAGCTGCGCCGTAAGTTCATGATGATATCCTCAGTTGAGAGCATAAACGGTCTCTCCACGCCCCTTCCACCATTGGCCCACAACACAGTAATGTCCAGCGGAGATGGTATGTCCTTCTAAGGGGTTTGAATTTTAGTTATTGATGTCATTTAATTGAGGAATACAGTCAGTGGTTTCAAGTTTAACTTCTGTATATAACAATGATATGGTATACCTTTAGATTCTTCATAACCTGAAGTACCTGCAGGTATTTAGGGCCTATGTGTGTCACATCAGTCTGTTCAACCATCTGTAGACAAATATGTCTATTTCTCAGTTATCATTGGTTAAATGTTGATACAATTTTATGGGAGTGGAGATGTATCAATTTGACATGTTCGAGTTGTATATTCTTTTTTTGTCAGAGGGTAGTGGCATATCTTTATCGAGATTTATGTTTTAATTTCTTTCTATAATATATTTAGAATGCCATCAATGGGTTTGAGTTTTAATTTTTTATACACAGATGACCTACCTTTGATTGCTTTTTACGTTACTTTGATTTTCTTTGTCTGACACAAGGCATGCCTTGGATTTTAGTTTCAGTGTTTATATGTCGCCTAGAGATATTTTAACCCCAGATATGTTGTATACAGGGTCTATATTGGAGTCTGTTTGTCTGAGAGTCTTCCTTTGATTTGTACATGCTAGCAAAGTTACTGAAAGACACATGACTTCCTACCTTGAGATTGGCTTTAGTTATGACAGGTCATACAGCTGGCTCTAGTCAAGGTTCAAAACTCCACTTTACATACATTCAGTTTGTTGTCTACACAGGTCTATAAAGACTCTATTTACTTTAAATATGATTATAAAGAGAGCTTTATGCACACAACACTGACAATTTGTTTTAATCAAATATGACAGTCTGTTTATATGACATTTTCTTCTGTTGCTTTTTTCAGCCATTCATCAAAACATTCCTGCCAATATGGCGAGGCATGAACCCTCCCACAAACCTGGTAAATATCAATAACATGATTATATTATCAGTTGCTTCTGTTATTTTTAGTAAAAACATTATTATTTTACATGTTTTTTTAACTTTTCGAGATTGTAAAATGAAAGTGCTGCAAGCACTTTAGTATTCACCAATTCAGAAAAGTAGTAATATTTTAATAAATGAGGATCGTTTGATGAACTATCTCTTCTCAAAAGCAACAGCACCACTTTTAATTTAGAGTACATAAGTAAACAGATAAGGGTCAAGAACCAAGATCTTGTCTAATTCTTTTGATTCAACTTCATGAATGATGCTTACTTGATGCAAGCACTGGGAATACTGTAGGGATGATACTGATAACCATTCCCAAAACATGTACTTTGACTTTTATTATCTAAGAAAAAGAGATTTTTCTTTTTAGTTCATTTATATATTTATGTGTTGTTTAAACTTGTATTAACAGTCAAATGAATAACAGTACACCAGCATGTTATTTATCATTGGTTTCCCATATTTCTATTTGAATGTATGCATATTTTTTTGTCACTACAGATTTCCACTTCAAACCTAATTTAAGCAATGACTTGCCAGCCAACCAGATTCAAGACCGATTTAGTGTAGATCCCTGCACACCGAGAAAATAATCCTGTGCACACCTATAATAGAGATGTGCACACCAAGAAAAAAAACCTGCACCCTTGGAAAATTAACTGCACATTTAAGGAAAAATAAATGTGCATTGAGATGAATTGATTTGCCCAACTCTGTCCCATGTTCCACAACCATTTGTGAACCTCTTGTTAAGATTTACATTCACCTCACTAGTTTATAGATCAGATAAAGCATACTCATAACTAAAGCATACCAAGACTTTCGGATGGTCCCATGTGAATGTTCACAATAAAAAAGCACAGCTATAGCAGCACACGGATGATCACACGTGTTAAGAATATGCAGATTAAACATGAAGCACATACAAAACTTCTAAGTATGGTAAGAGTGACTGCCCTTATTGACATTTCATTGTAGCATTAGCATAGATACCGTGGGTCCAGAATCATCTGCTCCATTAACAATATAACCCTGAGGTTGCTACATTGATTTATAACCTTTAAAAAAACTTCTATAATTGACTTATAATTAGATGCAAAATAAACTAAACATATTGCCAGAGACTGAGCAGCAAGTAGTTTGAATTATAGTTTGGACACTCTAATTGGGGATCTGGCTGATCTGGAGCTACACCATTTGCTGAAGCCTTGTAAGTATGTGCTTCGTAAGGTA
The DNA here is from genome assembly GCA_007844125.1 of Sinonovacula constricta. Lineage (NCBI taxonomy): Eukaryota > Metazoa > Mollusca > Bivalvia > Cardiida > Solecurtidae > Sinonovacula > Sinonovacula constricta. The sequence continues at coordinate 41,373,166 of CM017572.1, read as the reverse complement.
TGTGTTAAAATGTATTTCCTTTGATTTTTTTATCACTATATTATTGCATCCATTGCCTCTTCTTGACAGAAATGCTTGAACTTGTGAATAGCTCTTTTTTGGTGATATCCTCCATTTGTTTTTAAAAGGTAACATTACACTAAATAGCCATATTTCTACCCAGTGGATGATATTGATGCTACTAAAAATAATCATATTCTTCAAAAAGAATGATTGTCGAATACTGGCTGTTGATCCCTGCGCTACTAGAAAATAGTATTGTCATCCATTTAGTATGATTGTTTGACACCATCATGTTTTTTATTGTTCAAGAATAGGTGCTTCATGCATTTTCTTCGAGTAACTGCAGTTTACTTTCAAATAAACCTTTTTTTCATTATTCATCATGCTGTTTATTGTTAAAAGAATTGTTTGCTATGTACTATTTAGTTGTTTATCTTGTTAAGTTTTTTTCTTTAAAATAAATGTGTAAAATTCTTGTACTTGTATATAATTCACATCTAAAAGTAAAAGTGATGCAATCGCTTGAGTAGAGAAGTAGTTACATTTTGAGAAAATGTAAACTGGCGTAGAAAAACTGACATATGCAGTTCTTGTGTTAGATAGACCACCCCTTGTTTAACTATATAACTCGACATTCACTGCAGTAGACACATGATCATCAGAAGGTTAAAGGTCATAAACTAAGACTGGAAGAGGTATCATGTTTCACAGGATGATGTATTGCTACACACTTTAGATGGTCGATTATGTATGATTTAGTCCAATTTTGTGTTGCATTTTATAGTCACATTTACATCTATCTGTAGTTTAAACTGGCTGGACATAATATTGAGAACATTTCATTTTGTAATTTAAAGAGATCTTAACTGTGTGACACCCTAAAATGGAAATACATGAAACTTTTTCTTGACATGCAAGGAACAGTTGAACTCTATTATGTTAGCTTTTTATTGGAACAGGATCATACACAACTTTTATTAAAGTTTCCTTTTGTAATATTTTCCAGAACTGTTGGATGCATACACTGTATCTAGAGGCAAAACTAAAGATTCATTGGTGGAGAAATCGATACCGCAAAAAAACATGTTCGAAAAAAATATATTTATTTTCACATCACATGTACTACAATTTTGTAGTAAAATAATATAATATTTGTTTGCCAATCTAAAAGAATGTGGGTTTTTTCAAACAATATATTTGCATCCACAATGTCATACATACCTTTTAATTTAGTAGTTTAATTTAATCCTTTATAGCAACTAAATTGGCAGAAAAAATAATTGAACAAGATCTCAAATCTTATTTTTTTAAGAAAGTGTTTAGGATTGTCAAGATAAAACATGTATGATTTTTGTTAACACAGTGTATGTATATAATAAAGAGATATTTTTAGAACATTTTAATTCTTTGCTAGGGTATATATACTGTTGGATTTTCAATTTTATTCAGCAAGGCTAAGCCCATTAGCTAAAATCTGAAAAAAATTTAAGGCACAATGAACTACATAAAAATATAAGATACCTAATTAAAGTAATAGATCATGATCATAAGATCATACTATCACAGACATGGAATGAATAAAGTTTATGTTTTCTTATTAAGGAGAAAAATGATGTAAAGTCTCAGAAAATTACAAAAAAACTCTTCAATTTACCACATGTAAATTTACTTATAATTTAGAGGCGTAATAAATTTAATAAACATGTATATGGTTTACAAGTTCATACATGTACACTTATTAAGAGGAGAAAAAAAATGACATTGGAAGATGCAAATTGCAGATTTTAATTAAATACATTTCTTGTATAGTTGGTAACAAGAACCTTGCTGTTGAAATGAATAAAAAAATCCTAACATGCATAACCCTTCACAGAATTATATTTCCCTCTATACAAACGACATCTGTATATTAGAAGCTACATGTTAATACTTGTAATTCTATTAATTTTGTCAAAAAGGAGCACAGCTTCTAAAGTACTATGGTAGAAAGTACTTTGGTAGAATGATGCATCAACTGAAGGTCCAGTTTCCAGACATCAAACAATTATGAGTTGATCCACTTCCTGATTGCCTGCTTCTCTACCTCTCTTGCAGCCATCACACTGATTGGGTCTGCAGGGTTATGGCCCCTGTAATTTGATATATAATATTATAAATTATATAATTTAGAACAACAACAACAACAAATGATCACTTGTGGGTTACAAAGCTTGAAAATGTGTGCACCACAAGTTTGTTTGTTTATTGGGTTTATTGTCCCACCAACAGTATTTCAGTTATCTGGAGACAGTGTCCACTTGAAGCAGATAAATTATAGTGCTGCCTTCAATGTGTATAGCATGCCATGAACACCTGGCATGATACCACACCCAGTCATATTATCCTGACACCGGGCCAACCAGTCATGGAGCTACCCTTATATTTGCTTGAGTGGTAGCAAGGGAGCTATACCAGTACATTTTTAACGACTTTGGTATGTCGCAGCCCGGGATCGAACCCGTGCCTCCCGTACGCACCACAAGTCCTGACATGTAAAAACAATTGTAGATAAAAAGAAAACAAACATTCTCACAAATATGTTACATAAATTACACATGACAAAAGTTAATCATATCTATAACATCCTGAAACTACCCATAGTACACTTTAAGCAACATTTTTATTGCTTAATTAGCTTGTAGAAACAAAAATAGGATTGGACAAGAGGTGGGATAAAGAACATGAAAACAGCTACCCACATAGGAGGCAACTAATAGATGTTTTTTTCCATTGGAAAACAAAGCGAGTAACACAGACATTTCCTTTAACCTTATTTAAACCTTTATAAGACTGCCATTTAACCTCATCATATTTCTGATTTATTCTCTAAATAACCCAAACTAATTTGAAAAAATCCATAGAAAAATATTCTCAAGAGATAAATTTACAGTAAATGGCATAGAGGGTAAACTCCTTGAGTGCAATGGCAATCAGAAACATTGGATTGAACAAAAACCTGGCCTTTGTGCTCTTTCGACTTGCTTTCAAATGTCAACACAATTCCATTACAAAGGCACCAAGAGCAAATACTTTACAGTTTGTTACCATGGCAACTAATGGATTTTGAACAATTTGAATTTTTTTCTTCATGTCAACTGTCAAAGTAAAAAGGAAAAAAAATACTACAAAAGAGGCTAGGAACAAAACAAAAAGAAGTACTTTTGATTTCAAAATTATCCGCAGCTTTGGATTCACAGATCTGATTACATTCAGAAAATGCATTTATTAAGTAAAATACAAAAAAGCAACATAAAGGCTTACACATCACAGAAGATTTAAGAGGTCAATTTCTTTGATAAATTTATTTTTGAACATCTTTTGACGAACAATTTTTCAAATGCATGAACAAAAAGAAGCAAAGTTAAAAAAAACTGCTGGTTTTGTAAAAAACAAGCACAACACTTTAGGACTACAATAGATAGTTTCCATGTGATGTCATCGACACTGATAAGACAGTTTAAGGCAGCCATCTTTGTGGGCAGAAGCTAATGCAGGCCGAAATCGGGAAATATGTGCTGTATTAAACTCACCACTGTGTTTTTATTTTTTCAGTCTATTTTACTGAATTTTATATCAAATTTAACAGCTTTAACAGTATTTTAAATATCAAAACTATATTTAGTTAGTTTAAAAGGTTAAAGAAATACAAGCGAAAATGATAAACTGTTCATTTTGTTTTAAGTATGAGCCAATGGTTTTATTTATTTCTGTGTATTAATTCTGTGTGCATTTATCAATTGTAAAAATGTTGTACTCTAAAAATATGAATTTCAAGAGCTTTCCAATGGTGTATAGCTTTTAATTTTCGGACCACAAATGAAGAAATTTCAAGAAAATAAAATTTACCCTTCTATACAATTCATATGAAAATCCCTTGAAGTTACCAACAATGATGGCAGCCAGATAAGGGATTTTCACTGCTGTGGAAACTATTCCCATGGGGCTAATCACATGGAAAGAAAATCACATGGATTTTTCAAGCATTGAATCTTTCACACAGGAGAATACCAAGGTCATATGATATTAGGCACCTAGTCTTCAGGATTGGATGCTTTCTTGAAACAAGGTTTGTTATTATGGAAAGAAATAAATTTTCAGTAATTGATTTTTTTTTTCATGATGTTGATTTTTAAAGTATTGAGAAGAAAAGGGCATAGTAAATTTCAATAGGAGATTTATTACGACTGCCACACTGCACAAGTAACATTGTTGTGATCATGAATAAGAATATATATGACAAAAGTCCTATGAGCATTGCAACATATACAAAAATTGAAAAGACGCTGGACCAATGTATTCACATGCAAGCCAAATGTAAAAGTATGAACAAATTTGTGACGAGTCATTAAACAAAAAGAGTAAACCTGACAGCTATCACCTTGGAATGGTCAGTTGGCAATGTGGACCGACTGAGGCTAGCCAAGGTATGAAGTCAACATGTAAGACAAATTTGTCAGGTTTTTATAAAAACTTTGACAAAAGTAGATCCCAAAAAGTTGCTGCATTGAATCAAATCCAATCTGGTTAAAATTTATTTCATTTATTTATTAACTTTGAAAATTTAGACGGAATATGTATGTGAATCTTTAAAAAAATATCGTCCCACTAACAATTTTTTATTTATCTGTATTCATATGTAGATATACAGTGATGTGCTAGCATGTTATGGAAAACCTTACTTGATTCCCAGTCACATAATCAAATTCCTTCATGAACGATGGTATAAAAAACAATAAATATGATGCCCTTTGAATTTAAAACATTTTATTGGTCAAGAGCTGGTCATATGTGAGTCAATATAAAGTACAGTACTAGAACTCCGCGAGTCGGATGTGTCGCCCGACGAAAATTTTGTTAGTCGACATAAAAAATGTTAATTACTTTTTTGTTGTACAGATATTAGCAATGTATTTGCACAAAATTCACATATAAAATAACCTTTTAATTGTCTCATTGCAAAAAACATGCACAAAAAGTTATGTCCTTCGCAAGAAATGCACTAAAAATCAATCAAAGAGGAATACTTCAAAAACGGAACAAGGTAGAGTTACGGTTCTTGTGCGCTGCAATTTGAGTCATTGCCAGAAACATGCATACCAAGTTTGGAGTCATTTGGACCTATGGTGACAGAGTTATGCTCCGGACAAGAAATGCTCTAAAAAAAACCAAAGGGGTTTAATTCAAAAATGGAACAAGGTAAAGTTATCATTCTTGTGCACTGCACTTTGAGTCATTGCTAGAAACATGCATACCAAGTTTGGAGTCATTTGGGCCTCCAGTGACAAAGTTACACTTCGGACAAGAAATACTCTTAAAAAATCAATCAAAGGGGGGATTAATTCAAAAATAGAACAAGGTAGAGTTACGGTTCTTGTGTGCTGCACTTCGAGTCATTGTCAGGAACATGCATACCAAGTTTGAAGTCATTTGGACCTAGGGTGACAAAGTTAGGCTCCGGACAAGGAAATCCGGACGCCGACAAAGAAGTCCCTATATATCACCTAGTCAGGTAACACAAAAACCTCTCCAAAAGGTACCTCTGAGCAGCAACAGCCTCTTAGCAGCATCCATTTTATCAGGTAACCAGTTAGGTGTGAAAAAACCTGACAACCTGGTTACAAAATAGTGCTAATAGAAAGAATATTATCAGTTAAATGGCAATGGTTACTTACAATGTGTTAAATAAATCCACAAACAATTATTGTTGACTTTGCAAGAATTGAAAAGACAATGATTACTCTTTATCTGCAGCTTATAGTTCCAATTTATGGGGACTAAATATAAACACATTTATCTACTTTCATATTTTAGTTCTCAGTTTCATTTACTTAGTTTACTTAATTAAGTTCAGTTTTATTTAAGACTTATCAGATTCTACTAATGGGAATTTTGACTGTGTTTCAAATTACACATTTAAGGAAAATGAAACCAAGGAAAGATTAAAAAGTGTAACCTTGGTAGCAGTGAATGCTTTTCATGATAATCTGTCGAGGAAAAATGTGAGAACAGACACAGAAAAAGAACACTGGTGAATTGGACCAACAGCGTTAAACATTTTAGATTAAAAGTGGCTCCTTGTACTTAAAACAACAATATCAGTGTAGTTTAATAGCAAATGTGATATAACAAGTAAAGACTTTTTGGTCAATATATAGTTATGAAGACCTGGCTAATGCCAAACTGACCTTAGACTGTGTCCCAGGTCAATATCACATTACCCAGGTCCTTAAAACTATATATTGATTGACCTCAATGCAAGTCTTTATTTGTATAATATTGCATGTAAACCCACTGTCCCTTAAGAACAAAAATCCAACAATTAAGACGATGAAAGCAGTATCAATAACCTAAAATATGTGACTCTTTAAGAATCAATCAAGATCAGTTATCAACCCTTGACTTGCCAGAAATGCCCTTCTCTCCGTCAAGATAACAAATACCCCACCCTAATGGTGTTTTAAGCAAACTAAGAGTTCAGTACAACGTAACTATATATTCTAAAGGCAAAACACTCCACTAATGGATGTATTTGATAGTACTGAAACAGTCCTCCCAATAATGGAAATATTCCCATTAACTCCATGTCTGAAAGCCATTAAGTAATTTGGTGTTTCTATGGTGTTCCATGTATTAATTTATCTCTTTTATTATCATGTTAGGTCAAATGGATCCTTTTTAAATATAAATTATTTGATGCTTCAGACTGGTGTGATGATAATTAAAAAAAATGCCACAATGTGTGTTTTTAGACTGAAATCGACAAAATCTGTTTACACAGAACCACACAATCTGATATTCTGAGTCCTGTCTTTTTTAAACACTTCTGTTTTCTAGATTTGTATTACTGCAGTCATTTTATACATTTTGATTTTTAGACACAATACATAAGGAGCTTGTTTTAAACTAAAGGGTTTAATTATCTTTTGGTTATTTTCCAATCCAGTATTCTGGGATGAGGGGTGTTTTCACCATTTCCTTTTACCCTCCAAAAGTCGACCTTGCTGATATGAAGAAGAAATTGATAAACAATTAGGAACACATAAATGATAACAAAACCAGATGTCCAGTACATTGCTATTAAAATGCACACACATAAGCTGGAGCCTGGGACAGTTTTCAATTACCTGAGTGGTCAAGTTTGAAATGTGTGTTGAGATTTTTTATCGATCTGAAGCTCGATATTTCTCACTTACTCTATTTTATCACAAAGAACTAAATCTTATAAGTGTGTTTCAAACAATTTATAAGTAAAATGATAGGAAAAGTCCTACTAATGGTAAATATAAAGTTAGAAATGTGACCATGGGCATTGGTTGCCCCTCTGCCTTTTTGTTTAAAATATCATGGAGTGGCCATCAATCAGTATTAATTTGGACACATGTAGTAACCAAAAAAATCAAACTTGACCAATATTTTGATATCATATACCTGTAAACCAAGGCTTAATATGGCTATGTTGATTCCTCATAATATGCACATGTTATCAATATTTGTTTGCTTTGTAATAACTGATTATCCTTTGTCCATAAATGGGCTGTCTAGTTATGTTGTGTGATATCACTCCCTAATGAATATTCATGTAATTTTTTTGGGGTAGAATGTGTGCTTGGGTGAAGAAACACATTTTTCCTGCACCAATAGAACTCGCAGTTCCAGGTCACCAACTCTTTCACTTGTCCTCCTGACTTCTATATTGTTTACATTTGTGTTTCCACCATTGATGTTAAAGAACACAACAAACCATGAAATCATCTTGGGAAAGAGCAAAACAAACCATCCTGGACAAAACAAAATAAACCATCCTGGACAAAACAAAATAAACCATCCTGGACAAAACAAAATAAACCATCCTTGACAAAACAAAATTAACCATCTTGGACAAAACAAAATAAATCATCCTGGACAAAACAAAATAAACCATCCTGGACAAAACAAAATAAACCATCCTTGACAAAACAAAATTAACCATCCTGGACAAAACAAAATAAACCATCCTGGACAAAACAAAATAAATCATCCTGGACAAAACAAAATAAATCATCCTGGACAAAATAAACCATCCTGGACTTAACAAAATAAACCATCTTAGACAAAACAAAATAAACCATCCTGGAAAAAGCACAATAAACCATCCTGGACAAAATAAACCATCTTAGACAAAACAAAATAAACCATCCTGGAAAAAGCACAATAAACCATCCTGGACAAAACAAATAAATCCTGGACAAAACAAAATAAACCATCTTGGACAAAACAAAATAAACCATCCTGGACTTAACAAAATAAACCATCCTAATAAACCATGTTTCATATTATTCTTTAAGCTTATACATGTATCTTGTTTGAATATTTGTAATAACTGAATTATGTACATGTATGTATTTCTTCCTGGAGTTACTTGAAATGCTGCCTTTAGTTGATCCCTATAGTTATCATGTTTCTCCACTTACTGCATTGTCATTTCATGTCAGGTTCAAATATTATATTTGAAAATCACAACATCAGTCAAGACTGAGTCCTTAGTGATGTGCTGGTTGGAATTGAAAAATTGAAATTTTAATACAAAAAGGAAGGGCAGTAACTCTGCTGACATAAAGTGGATAGTTACCAAAATCAAATTGGATCAGCATTTTAATATCAAACCTATTTATTGGTACAAAGTATGATTTAAATTTGTTGAGTGCTTTAACAGTTATTGATCAGAGAATTAAATGACATTACAGTACAACAAGAAATGATTTTAACTCTTAACTTATATTCAGAAGATAGTAACCTAAATCAAACTTTTGCCAGCATTTAACTGTATACCAAATTTGAAATACCAAATAGACAGACAAGGCTAACTTTTTTATGTGCTTTCGTCTTTCTTTAAATGTGTGTGTGTGTGTGTGTGTGTGTGGGGGGGTGTTTTGTAAAACTCACCTGAGATCAAGATGGTGAGCTCCACCTTCAATTTTGACAACCTCTACATCAGAGTTGGGTTTCTTAGTCACCTGCACACAGTGAAATACAAACACAATACATGACACAGATAATCTTGTTCAACAGTCCATACACACCGAAATACATTGTCAATTGTTCTGTTTTGTGAATGTAAAAGATGTTTTTACAAGTAATCATTTTCTCTAAAAAGTACTTCAATTTCAAGACAAAAAATCCTGTGATCAGCTAATTGAAAGTAAAAATAAACTCTTAACAGTTACATATTATTTCTCAACTGGGATGTAGTAAGACAATTCCTAACTATCTCCTGCCCACAATGTGCTCTCTGTTCATGAATACCTCATATAAACCTTATATCAACATCTAAAAGAATGGTAGAACTTGCAATAAATACTGCATTTTCATTTCATCATAATAAAATAACGGGTACACAGAATCCCATGGTAGATAGATGGATGTTCCCATTATACTCTGTGGATTGTCAAGTAACTACAATGTTGTCCTCTCTCTATTATTCAACTACCAGAAAGTATAGTAACAAAGAAGATTAGTGAACAATGGCAGTAAGAACACATCCTGTTCCCATAACACATAACGTATCCATTTGTGGGTTCAGACAAAGAAACAGACAACCTGATACTTGTATATCCAAACAGCTTTTTTTGATGTTGAAAGTTTAAAAAAGTTTTTAATTGATCTTTTAAGCAAAAAAGAAATTCTGAATTGTTGAAAGTAAATGTCATTTCTCAGAAGTTGTGGGGGGAAATAATGTCAAAAATAATAAGAAATATGATTTAATACAAACACATACTCCTGTTCATTGAATATTTCTGAAGGAAACAAAATCATACGCTAGAAAAATCTTACCCCAGCCCCATGCCATGGGTCAAGGTCACCATTGCTGAAGACGATGTTGGTTGCCGTGGAAATATCTGCAAGACCACCAGGGATCAACAAAGTAATATGTACATGTATTGTTGATGGTAAATGAACAATTTTATTTCTTATTTTGTATGTTATTTTCAATTTAATTGATGGCATTATTAAACAAAAGGGCAATGATGGGCTTATGTTGCTCATCTATGTCACATATTTAGATAAAAGTAGCAAGAAAGTATCAGCAAAAATGTCACAATGAAATGTAAAAATGTCACATTTACATTGAAAACGTCACATTGATCTCTTGACTAAGAAAACAACAATCAAAAATTCTTTCCTGAACACTAAATAACTGAACACACTTTTATTTTGGTAGATAGAGCTACTTTACAAGGGGGCCATGATGGCCCAATATCGCTCATCATGAATAAATGTAATACATATACCCCACCAGCATTTTGACCTTTAATTTAAATAACTTTTTTTCACTAAATGGCCATATATGGAAAATGTTTTTTGATGGGAGAAAACTCTTTGACTACACTTGATACAGGACTACTTAAGAAACACATATGCCAAATTTCAATGCTCTAGCTATTGTACTTTTGACAAGAAGGTTTTAATAAAAATTCCCATATAACTATATATGGAAAATGGCCACAGCAATGACAGCCATATTTTTTGACAGATCAAAGTTCTTAAACAATCTTGATACAGGGCTAGCCTAGGAATATATATACTAAATATCAAGGCTCTAGCTCTTGTAATTTCTATCTTTTCCTATATAGCCAAATATATAAAATAGTCATACCTCGGGTAGCCATGTTTTTTTGCCAAAATTCTTTGATAATTTTTTTGTTCCCCCTGCCTGCTAAAAAGTCTGAGAAAATTAGGTTGAATCTGGCAGAGTGGTTTCAGGGGAGCTGTCATTAAAATGGAACGATGGACGCTTGACGCCAGATGGTGGGCTATCATAATAGCTCACCCAAAGCAGGGGCTTAGGTAAGCTAAATAGCAACTAATACTAAAATTACATTTTGCAGTACAGTCAAACAGTGGTACGTCAACCACTAACAGGTATGACATTCCAGTTCAACTGATCAGAGAGTTTGATGGAAAGAACAAAATGTTTTTAAGCCTGTTTATCAGTTCTTTTTATTAACACATTGCAATAAATATACAAATGTGCTGTTAATTCAAGTTTCTCTCCCTCTCTCTCTCTCTATCCCTATTGAAAAAAATTCTAACAGATGTTTCAATATAAAATACTCTACCATGTCCCCAGAACTGCAGTTTGCCCCATGTCTCTCTGGGCTGGACCCCCCATCTCTTGCTGCAATAATCGCGCCTCATTTCATCTGTGAATGGCATGCTGGGAAACATGTCTGTCTTGTTGTTGCTTCCATTTGTCAACTCGATCTCTGTACAGGCCTGAGTAGAAAGTAAAAAATAAAGTGGACAAACTGGAACATGCCAATCATGAAATCTATTACAAATAAAAGGACAATATACTGTTATTATCATCATCACTGTAATCATTATCAGCTTCATTTATGATTTTTTTTTATAACAAAACTTCATATCTACCTTAATCATTATCACCACCACTACCACCACCACAAACATTACAACAACTTTCACCACCACCACCCTCACTATCATCATGACCTCATCAGCACCATTACAAACCACCATCATCATCACCACTAAAACCACCATCATCACAACCACCATCATCATCTTCAACACTATTATCACAATAACACCTTCTTATCTCCACTCTCTCTCCCTTGTCACAACAAACATCATCCCCACAGCCTCCTCATCATTACCTGGAAGTCCCACGCCATGCTGTCTGTTCCTGTACCACACCCTGATTGGTCGGCACACTCAACGAACTCGGAGAAAATATCATAACACTGGAGGGTCCCATCTGTGCCATTATAAAACAGTCCAGCTGCTGATGCAAGCCCCTTGACAACATCTGATGTCTCGGATATCACACTGCAGGCATACTGGCAGCAGAAATACAATACTGATATTCTTTACAGTTTATAAATTATACATATGACTTTGACTAATAGCGCAGAACCTTGCAATTTCTGTCTGAGGCACAATTAAATGTTGCTGCCGAAAGGTGTTTTTGTGCATAGGTTATGAATGATGTAAGAGAAAATAAATCTACATGACACTTTACATGGCATTTTATTTCAAATATAAAAAAAAATGAGGCTTTAGTTTTTTACAAATCCTTTTAAGTAATATTTTCATAATGTTTCATAATATTCATATATGGATTCAACAAATATTTACAAATTATGTTAAAATAAAAATATTTGCATTATGTTTATGATGTATTAAAATTTGAAATGTATAGTAAATATATAGTATACAGCTGTTTCATGCCTTTTAGTGAAGCAGTAAAAACTTTTGGCCCCAGATGAAGGTTGTGACTTTTGAACTAAAGATAAGAAGTCAGTTCAAAATATCACCTTGACGGAACCTGACTAAACATGCTTTTCCCTTTAAAAATTATGTTGTCGTTATTGTTACAACGCATCAACACAATTACATTGGCAACATCCAGCTTATTATTGGTAGAGGAAGATAACAGATTTATGTCTGGGTAGAACCACAGATGCACGAACCCATGCAGTGAGTGGCTATGGAGTTACAATTTGGTGACAAACTGTTCGGCCATGGGTGCCCCCTATAAGAATGTTTGATTGGGTTTATCGTCCTACCAACAGTATTTTAGTTATCTGGAGATGGTGTCCACTTGCTGCCTTCACTGTATATAGCATGTCATGAACACCTGGCATGATACCACACCCAGTCACATAATCTTGACACTGGACCAACCAGTCATGGAACTAACCTTATATTTGCATAAGCGTTAGCAAGGGACCTATAACTACCATTTTTCATAACTTTAGTATGTTGCGGCCCAGGATCGAACCTGGGGCCTCTCGTAGCTGGAGCCAACACTCTACCCTAAAAGAATGATTGCATTAGCAAATAAAACAAACTTTATGACGTAACAAGTTCCTCTTTCAGTGAATGAAAAAAAATGAAATCATCAATGACATGACTGTTGAAGATTTAGCAGCTCAAAACATTTGTATCTATCATCCAATGCATTAAACAGCCAAAAGTGTTGGGTATCTGTTAAATTAAGGCATCAGGTAATAATTTGAAAAATGTTTTACCTTGACTGGGTTTGCAGGGAGGTTGCTGAAGAAGTAGGCTGGGTAGGGGTAGTCAAACATGGCCAGGTTGGAGAGTGAGTTGCGGATCCATCCAAGTAGATGGTTGAAGTCTCCTTTGTCTGCCAATGGCTTACACAGGTTAAATATCACAGAGAGCTGCTTGTATCCTGCAGCAGAAATATGGAAAAAGTACTTATACTTATATCCTATAAGATAGGAAAATATGAACAGCTGGGAAAAAAAATCAAGACTCCACTGTCTGGCAGTGGTTTTTATATGGTGATATCAATGATAGATTACAGTGGAAATATTGATACAATGTAAGTGTGGAAAACAACAGGACTTTTTAAAACAACCAATAGAAACCTGGGTCATTGAGATACGTGTATGTGGTGAAAAAAGGTTCGCCGTGGCATAGTTGCAGACTTGTAACTCCTCTGACTGCTTAGCCTCACAGCATGTGTTTGAGCCCTGTTTGGGGTGAAGGAGTTAATGTGGGAAGGTCTTCCAGCTGAAGTTCGGTGTGCTAGCAGTTCTACCCCGAGAATTGTCTGAGGCCTTCTTACACCAAAATAGCTGGATATCACTATAATAACCACAACTGGTCACTGCAATGTATTTCAAAAGCAAACCATGTGGCAGAAAAAGAGGAAAATGGGAAAAAAAACTGAAGAGTTAATAACATTTTTGTTGACTTAAGTTGATATTTTCCCCATACAGAGTAAAAAAACATCAAACAGGCATTGTTTTGAAATTTTTAATTACATTTATCCGAACTTATTATTTTCTTAAAAGTCAAACTCTAAAGATGACTTTAATAAAACTTTACCACTGAATTTCGATAGGCTAACTTTAAAATTTTTGTAACAGCAACAAAACCAAACAATCTGATGAGCTCACCAGATGTTCCTGTAGCTGCTATGTCCATGATTTTTTTGAAGGCATCTTTAATGTTTGTGTCACAGCCAGGCATGGCATTGGTGAAGTCTGCTGTCACCAGGTCAAAGAAAAAGTTCCGATCCTGATCAGGTGACATCAAGTAGATGGGGGCGCTAGCAGCGATACTTCCAGTGACCAGGTTGGGGTATTTGAATCGCATGTATGCACTCAACATGCCTCCATAGCTGAAATGAGGGTTGTAACACAAAATACAAGCAGTGTCAAGCGTATTTATTTATTGCAGCAAAAAGGATTTCAACATCAAATAACTGTATTGTTAGTTGTAATATTTATAGCTGAAATGAGGGTTTTACCATAAAAATAAGGCCACTGTCAGTTGTATAAATTCATAGGTGAAAAAAATAGAATTTTAATGTTAATATTAGCAGTGTCAGTTATACATTAATATGCTGATATGAGGGTACAAACTATAAAATGTAGGCATTTTCAACTATATCATTCATACATGTAGTATAAATGAGGATTCAAAAAATTAGCTAACACTAATTAATCAGGAAAGGTGGGGCTTGGCAGCGTTACTTCTAGTGACTTGGTATGGATATCTGAATTAAAATGCAGGTATTCTTAACATTCTTCAAAAGTTGAAATAATAAACTTAGCATACAATTTTAGCATTTCATTTATGTATACCATTTAAATCAGGTACATATGAGTGAGACAGCAATATGTTCTGTGACTAGGCTGGCCAGTGGGGTACTTGAAGCTCATGTAAGAATTAATATCCCTCCATAGTTGTAATGGAATGTTCTTTTAATTTCATATTAAGCATTTATACATTTTATTTAGGTCACAATTGAGTGCCTGTTACAAGAGGCAAATACAAGTGTACATGATTTGTTTGTCTAAGTGAAACAACTACATGGTATCAAAATAAGTCTATTGAATTAAATTTAAAAGGTAGCTTAACCAGTTTTTGCACTTGATTTGGTCTGTTATTGGTAATATTTGAAATAAGTGTGTAACTCAGCCAGCATTGGTTACAAACATGAATTAAAATTACCATATTTACAACCATAATCTATGGTACATTTAACTCATCTTAATATTTTACACATTTAAAACAATTTTCCTTAATCAAAAGATCCTCTTTAATAAAGAAGAAAAAAGCAATGGCAACAAGTATAAAAATTGATCTCATTTCTTTTTAAATATTGTCAGAATTGATTCAGTCTTTATGTTTTCAGTTATTTTGCATTTTTGTAGATAATTTGATTACTCTGATGGGTCCATGAGGAACAGTAGAAATTCATTTGCAACAAATCAACTCTTTCCTTAATTGACAGACCTGATACTACCAGTAGAAGGAATTATGATTTATTTGTTATTGCAGACATTTTTTTCTGAGTAAGGGCATAAACAAATTTTACAGATTAAAATAGTATTTACTGATAGATGAAGCAATGAATTAGAAGTTCATTTAAAGAGTTATCGGTGTATTGATAACAAAATTGAGGATGTAATTTTATTTAAAAGATCTTTTATTTCTCTAAAACACATTCAATTTAATTTTCTACAATTTCCAAAAGAAAACACTACAAGGTCATCTCATTCTTATTCAGATTTGTTTACAATGCATTCGAGACTGGTACATGTGAAAACTGGGTCAACTATTATACATTTAGCATGTGTCCGGAGTAGGTAAAACAGTTACGCATAACCATTTTATGTTGGGTTACAACTACCTTATCATAATCTTTTTGCAATAAGACTTAATTTACACTTAAACTCACAACTAGCAGTAATAAAAGATCAGATATACCAAAAACAACATGTACAGTAGGTAAACATTGGAGACTGTAGATTTACACTCCTAAAAATGTCTGACAATTATAAGTTGTTGTCTTTTTCTGTCAGTATTATTGTGTTTTTGCTAGATAATTCAATTATTTCTGATATGGGTCCCTGGGGCACAATAGAGGGCCATTTGCAATATATCATTTCTGCCCAAAACTAATTTGTCAATACCCCTAGTAGCAGTTCTACTTGTTGTCAAAATCACACATTCTACTTATGGCTAGAAATTTTGAAATAAGTAATCTTTTTTTCTGATTTTCATCCAAAAGCTAAGAAAATTGTTTTTAAATTATGAAAAAATTGTTTATATTTTTTTAGTCGACAAACATGTTTTTTTAAAAGTATACAATAGCATTCAACACAATTCAATTGTTAGTGTTTTCTCCTGGAACAAGTGGCCCAGTGTTCAAACCCAGGCCATGACAAACATTTCCAAAAAGGTAGTACATGTAGTCCCATTGCAAATGTTCAAGGAAATATGAGGCTAGATGACTGGTCCATAGCAGGTGTTCACTGCATTCTGTATGCGGTATTTAATCTCGAACAAGTGGACACCATCTCCAAATAACTTAGATACTCTTGACGGGATGATATAAACCCAAGAAACAATAACACACAGTAGGTTTAACATGTTCTAATTATAAGGTTTCACAAGGTGTCACATGGTTACACACTTAACATGCTTTCATTAAATGCTTACATTAATGTTGCATACTGACACATATAATATAGGTTAGAACAATGTTAATACAACCTACAGTTCTTAGCTAACATCACAGAAGAACATATATTTTGTGTGAAATTTTTTTTCAAAATAATCAAGTTTTGTACATGTGTAGCTGCATGGAGCAAGCAAGGAAAAACAATTCAATTACTTAATAGTCTGACCTCGCTTTGATATTTTCTTGCAGCTGTGTCATTTGTTAGCAAGCAAGTCATGACACAAATAAAATGTTCATAAAAAATCTCTCACCTTTAGATTTCCTACAAAAATATCATACAGTTATCATTTTAGCAATTTACTTTCTGGTTCTGTAGGATTTTTGTGGCTAATTCTAAGGATTTTTGTGGCTAATTCAGTTATTTCTAAGATGGGTCCCCCAAGGAATTCATTTGCAACATATCATCTCTGGACTTAATTGATTGGACACTACTGCCTGAAGTAATTCTTAGTATTTGTTCTCATAAACACTCTTTCAAAGTATAGCTTGAGGAAATTTATTAATCATATTTTCTGACTGCTTGCCAGAAGATAAGGAAAAATTGTCTCAGTGATTATAATGAAAAAAATAATACAATTAGAAATATAACAAAACAATAAAAGACAACTAGTTGTCTTTGCAGAAGTAAATAGAATGCAGAATGCAGAAGGAATAAGCATTATTTCTTGATACTTAAATGCTTGGACTTGTATCTTAATAAGTTACTGATTGATTATTTCATTATCAGCTTCTGCTTCTGATTAATGAACATGCAACTTTTAGACCAATTCAGACTATAATTGCTTTGCATGGATCCCATATTGCTTGTTTCCTGAATAGAACAGTTTCATATACCGGTACCCTGAAAACATGAATAACAAGTATGTTTTGATATCTTTCACATAGAAAACTGACAAATAATTGAAACAGTTTCTTAGGATATGACATCATGTAATCATGCTCAAACACTATTTAGGGCACCACAATATAATTTTGTAAAATTATTAAGATTAAAATAAATCTTATCACATTAGTAATTTAACCAATGAAATTACTCAATAAGATTACCATATTTAAAATCATAAACTATGGTACAGTTTACTCATCCTTAACATTTGCACTTTTCTTTTTTAATTTTTTTTTTTAAATCAATGTGTTAAACAAGGAAGAAGAAAAAACCCAATGGCAACAAGTTAAAAAAATTGATCTCATTTCTTCTTATATATCTGATGGAAAAGATTTGGTTTTTGTTTCCAGTCCTTTTGCATTTTTTTGTGGATAATCTGATTTCTCTGATGAAACCTAACTGTTTCAGTGGTTGAGCTGTCTCTTGGACAGCCATGTTCTGACTTTCTTTCCATTCATAAAGGCAATCCTAACAAATAACTGCATCATTAATGGCAGAGTAATAAACAGATAATAAATACTTATTAAAAGATATTTATAAAAACAACACATTGTCTTGGAATAAATACTTGGCCTTTCACAATCAAGAAAAGAAATTAATCAAAGCCTAAAGGTGACCACAGTCTACCATAATGGCCCCGTCTTTAAAGATGACCACAGAAGTGGTAATATTTTTTCCAAAAATGTCTGGTGTTTTTGAAGAACTAACACAGTACTTTTAAACCTTCTTTATGATACCTAGCACCATTAATGACAAGATTTTAAAGGCTTCATGTGCCGTTCTCTCTCATCCCAAGGGAATAGTTTTACATGATTAATGACAGACGTAACTTTCTTCTTAAGATCTGCAACAGGAGAATCTTCACTGCTGTAATTGTTCAAATGAAAAACATGAACTTCACCATTAATGGCATGTTTTATAGGGCTTTGCACGCTGCTCCCTTACGTCCCCAGGGAAAAGTGTTACTGGATTACTGAGATTTAAGACTTTTATCACCAACTTTGTAAAAGGAAAATCTGGCTAAGCCATTTAACTGCTAGATTTGGAAATGAAAAACATCAACTTCACCATTAATGGCATGTTTAAAAGGCTTCATTCAATGCTTTTTATATTCACTGGTAATAGTTTCATACAAAATTCTCCATGTTCAAAATACATGAAAATAACATCTCATCGCCTGTGTAGGTAGATAGTTTTATATTCTTTCTGTTAGAAATTCACAATTATATCATCATTTTGATGATTTTCCCAAAGATGCTCATACAATATAAATGAACGGTTCTCATTTCTAAGAACTATGATAATAATTATGTTATCATCTGAATTATTCCCTACAGTTAAAAAGTTTAAAAAGCAATTTTACTACAGTAACTATGTAACCTTTTCATGTCATATTTTATGCTGTATTTTAGGGGCTGAATATCATACAAGGTCACACCACATATATTTATTTTGGTTACACAGTTATTCCCACACAGGCTGTGGGTGGGTTTAATTAATTCCCTTCTCACATTATTACATGGTGTAAAAGTTATGGTTTTAAGTATCAAATCTTTTTCCTTCCATCTTCCACACTCATTCTCTGCCTCTGTTTTATACATCCAATGTCTGCCTCACTCCATGAGTATTTACAAGAAAAGCATTGATGTGAAGCATCAAAGGGCGACGCAACAATGAAAATTAGCTTTTATAAGAAATTTAGAGATGACTGTTTTAAATTAATCAGTAAACATTTAAATCACTGGAATAATTTAATTCTGGTACATAAGGCTACTTATATGTACAATCCTAAAAAAGGGACAAACATGTCTTCATTAACAGGTATAACCATCAGATGTTACACATTACTGTTTAGACATTTAAAAAGTAAAAATACCTCTTTTGCATGGAAGTTACAAACAAAAAATAAATACAAATAAATATCAATATAAAAGAACACCATTTACCGAATAAGGACCTATAGGTGGAGAACGTGTAAATTGCAGAACTTTCGAAATTCGAAACACCACGCCCATTTTCGCTGGCCTATTCTCTAGCGAGAACGAGGATGTCTGAGGACATACGCTCGCATGTGCAAAAATTTTTAGCATTCCATATATAGGCGGCGCGCTCCAGCGCGTCGCCAATAAAGGAAGATTCTACCAAACACGTGTGTGGAAAAGCTACATTGTAAAACTAGAGATGGTTCCCTGAGGCGATCTGGGTTCAATCATTATTAATCAGTTTTAATTTATTATGCTATGTATAGACTTGGTCTGGGTTCAATCATTATTAATCAGTTTTAACTTATTATGCTATGTATAGACTTGGCCAGGGTTTAATCATTATTAATCAGTTTTAACTTATTATGCTATGTATAGACTTGGCCAGGGTTCAGTCATTATTAATCAGTTTTAACTAATTATGCTATGTATAGACTTGGCCTGGGTTCAATCATTATTAATCAGTTTTAATTTATTATGCTATGTATAGACTTGGTCTGGGTTCAATCATTATTAATCAGTTTTAACTTATTGTGCTATGTATAGACTTGGCCTGGGTTCAATCATTATTAATCAGTTTTAACTTATTATGCTATGTATAGACTTGGCCTGGGTTCAATCATTATTAATCAGTTTTAACTTATTATGCTATGTATAGACTTGGCCTGGGTTCAATCATTATTAATCAGTTTTAACTTATTATGCTATGTATAGACTTGGTCTGGGTTCAATCATTATTAATCAGTTTTAACTTATTATGCTATGTATAAACTTGGCCTGGGTTCAATCATTATTAATCAGTTTTAATTTATTATGCTATGTATAGACTTGGTCTGGGTTCAATCATTATTAATCAGTTTTAACTTATTGTGCTATGTATAGACTTGGCCTGGGTTCAATCATTATTAATCAGTTTTAACTTATTATGCTATGTATAGACTTGGCCTGGGTTCAATCATTATTAATCAGTTTTAACTAATTATGCTATGTATAGACTTGGCCTGGGTTCAATCATTATTAATCAGTTTTAACTTATTATGCTATTTATAGACTTGGCCAGGGTTCAGTCATTATTAATCAGTTTTAACTAATTATGCTATGTATAGACTTGGCCTGGGTTCAATCATTATTAATCAGTTTTAACTTATTATGCTATGTATAGACTTGGTCTGGGTTCAATCATTATTAATCAGTTTTAACTTATTATGCTATGTATAAACTTGGCCTGGGTTCAATCATTATTAATCAGTTTTAATTTATTATGCTATGTATAGACTTGGTCTGGGTTCAATCATTATTAATCAGTTTTAACTTATTGTGCTATGTATAGACTTGGCCTGGGTTCAATCATTATTAATCAGTTTTAACTTATTATGCTATGTATAGACTTGGCCTGGGTTCAATCATTATTAATCAGTTTTAACTAATTATGCTATGTATAGACTTGGCCTGGGTTCAATCATTATTAATCAGTTTTAACTTATTATGCTATTTATAGACTTGGCCAGGGTTCAGTCATTATTAATCAGTTTTAACTAATTATGCTATGTATAGACTTGGCCTGGGTTCAATCATTATTAATCAGTTTTAACTTATTATGCTATGTATAGACTTGGCCTGGGTTCAATCATTATTAATCAGTTATATCTTATTATGCTATGTATAGACTTGGTCAGGGTTCAATCATTATTAATCAGTTTTAACTTATTATGCTATGTATAGACTTGGTCTGGGTTCAATCATTATTAATCGGTTTAACTTATTATGCTATGCACAGACTTGACCTGGGTTAAATCATTATTAATCGGTTTAACTTATTATGCTATGCACAGACTTGACCTGGGTTCAATCATTATTAATCAGTTTTAACTTATTATGCTATGTATAGACTTGGCCAGGGTTCAATCATTATTAATCAGTTTTAACTTATTGTGCTATGTATAGACTTGGTCTGGGTTCAATCATTATTCATCAGTTTTAATTTATTATGCTATGCATAGACTTGGTCTGGGTTCAATCATTATTAATCAGTTTTAACTTATTATGCTATGTATAGACTTGGTCTGGGTTCAATCATTATTAATCAGTTTTAACTTATTATGCTATGTATAGACTTGGTCTGGGTTCAATCATTATTAATCAGTTTTAACTTATTATGCTATTTATAGACTTGGTCTGGGTTCAATCATTATTAATCAGTTTTAACTTATTATGCTATGTATAAACTTGGTCAGGGTTCAGTCATTATTAATCAGTTTTAACTTATTATGCTATGTATAAACTTGGTCAGGGTTCAGTCATTATTAATCAGTTTTAACTTATTATGCTATGTATAAACTTGGTCAGGGTTCAGTCATTATTAATCAGTTTTAACTTATTATGCTATGTATAAACTTGGTCAGGGTTCAGTCATTATTAATCAGTTTTAACTTATTATGCTATGTATAGACTTGGTCTGGGTTCAATCATTATTAATCAGTTTTAACTTATTATGCTGTGTACAGACTTGGTCTGGGTTCAATCATTATTAATCAGTTTTAACTTATTATGCTATGCACAGACTTGACCTGGGTTAAATCATTATTAATCAGTTTTAACTTATTGTGCTATGTACAGACATGGTCTGGGTTCAATCATTATTAATCAGTTTTAACTTATTATGCTATGTATAGACTTGGTCTGGGTCCAATCATTATTAATCAGTTTTAACTTATTATGCTATGTATAGACTTGGTCTGGGTTCAATCATTATTAATCAGTTTTAACTTATTATGCTATGTATAGACTTGGCCAGGGTTCAATCATCATTAATCGGTTTAACTTATTATGCTATGTATAGACTTGGTCTGGGTTCAATCATTATTAATCAGTTTTAACTTATTATGCTATGTACAGACTTGGTCTGGGTTCAATCATTATTAATCAGTTTTAACTTATGATGCTATGTACAGACATGGCCTGGGTCCAATCATTATTTATAAGTTTTAACTTATTGTGCTATGTATAGACTTAGCCTGGGTTCAATCATTATTAATCAGATTTAAATTATTATGCTATGTATAGACTTGGCCAGGGTTCAATCATTATTAATCAGTTTTAACTTATTATGCTATTTATAGACTTGGCCAGGGTTCAATCATTATTAATCAGTTTTAACTTTTTATGCTATGTATAGACTTGGTCTGGGTTCAATCATTATTAATCAGTTTTAACTTATTATGCTATGTATAGACTTGGTCTGGGTTCAATCATTATTAATCAGTTTTAACTTATTATGCTATGTATAGACTTGGTCTGGGTTCAATCATTATTAACCAGTTTTAACTTATTATGCTATGTATAGACTTGGCCTGGGTTCACACATTATTAATCAGTTTTAACTTATTATGCTATGTACAGACTTTGTATGGGTTCAATCATTATTAATCAGTTTTTTACTTATTATGCTATGTATAGACTTGGTCTGGTTTCAGTCATTATTAATCAGTTTTAACTTATTATGCTATGTATAGACTTGGTCTGGGTTCAATCATTATTAATCAGTTATAACTTATTATGCTATGTATAGACTTGGCCAGGGTTCAATCATCATTAATCAGTTTTAACTTATTATGCTATGTATAAACTTGGCCTGGGTTCAATCATTATTAATCAGTTTTAATTTATTATGCTATGTATAGACTTGGTCTGGGTTCAATCATTATTAATCAGTTTTACCTTATTATGCTATGTACAGACTTGGTCTGGGTTCAATTATTTTAACCAGTTTTAACTTATTATGCTATGTACAAACTTGGTCTGGGTCCAATCATTATTAATCAGTTTTAACTTATTATGCTATGTATAGACTTGGTCTGGGTCCAATCATTATTAATCAGTTTTAACTTATTATGCTATGTATAGACTTGGCCAGGGTTCAATCATCATTAATCAGTTTTAACTTATTATGCTATGTATAAACTTGGCCTGGGTTCAATCATTATTAATCAGTTTTAATTTATTATGCTATGTATAGACTTGGTCTGGGTTCAATCATTATTAATCAGTTTTAACTTATTATGCTATGTATAAACTTGGTCTGGATTCAATCATTATTAATCAGTTTTAACTTATTATGCTATGTATAGACTTGGCCTGGGTTCAATCATTATTAATCAGTTTTAACTTATTATGCTATGTATAGACTTGGTCTGGGTCCAATCATTATTAATCAGTTTTAACTTATTATGCTATGTATAAACTTGGTCTGGGTCCAATCATTATTAATCAGTTTTAACTTATTATGCTATGTATAAACTTGGCCTGGGTTCAATCATTATTAATCAGTTTTAATTTATTATGCTATGTATAGACTTGGTCTGGGTTCAATCATTATTAATCAGTTTTAACTTATTATGCTATGTATAGACTTGGTCTGGGTTCAATCATTATTAACCAGTTTTAACTTATTATGCTATGTATAGACTTGGTCTGGGTTCAATCATTATAAACCAGTTTTAACTTATTATGCTATGTATAAACTTGGCCTGGGTTCAATCATTATTAACCAGTTTTAATTTATTATGCTATGTATAGACTTGGTCTGGGTTCAATCATTATTAATCAGTTTTAACTTATTGTGCTATGTATAGACTTGGTCTGGGTTCAATCATTATTAATCAGTTTTAACTTATTATGCTATGTATAGACTTGGTCTGGGTTCAATCATTATTAATCAGTTTAACTTATTATGCTATGTATAGACTTGGTCTGGGTTCAATCATTATTAATCAGTTTAACTTATTATGCTATGTATAGACTTGGCCTGGGTTCAATCATTATTAATCGGTTTAACTTATTATGCTGTGTATAAACTTGGCCTGGGTTCAATCATTATTAATCAGTTTTAACTTATTATGCTATGTATATACTTGGCCTGGGTTCAATCATTATTCATCAGTTTTAACTTATTATGCTATGTATAAACTTGGCCAGGGTTCAATCATTATTAATCAGTTTTACCTTATTATGCTATGTACAGACTTGGTCTGGGTTCAATTATTTTAACCAGTTTTAACTTATTATGCTATGTACAAACTTGGTCTGGGTCCAATCATTATTTATAAGTTTTAACTTATTGTGCTATGTATAGACTTAGCCTGGGTTCAATCATTATTAATCAGATTTAAATTATTATGCTATGTATAGACTTGGCCAGGGTTCAATCATTATTAATCAGTTTTAACTTATTATGCTATTTATAGACTTGGCCAGGGTTCAATCATTATTAATCAGTTTTAACTTTTTATGCTATGTATAGACTTGGTCTGGGTTCAATCATTATTAATCAGTTTTAACTTATTATGCTATGTATAGACTTGGTCTGGGTTCAATCATTATTAATCAGTTTTAACTTATTATGCTATGTATAGACTTGGTCTGGGTTCAATCATTATTAACCAGTTTTAACTTATTATGCTATGTATAGACTTGGCCTGGGTTCACACATTATTAATCAGTTTTAACTTATTATGCTATGTATAGACTTGGTCTGGGTTCAATCATTATTAATCAGTTTTAACTTATTATGCTATGTATAGACTTGGTCAGGGTTCAGTCATTATTAATCAGTTTTAACTTATTATGCTATGTATAGACTTGGTCTGGGTTCAATCATTATTAATCAGTTTTAACTTATTATGCTATGTACAGACTTTGTATGGGTTCAATCATTATTAATCAGTTTTTTACTTATTATGCTATGTATAGACTTGGTCTGGTTTCAGTCATTATTAATCAGTTTTAACTTATTATGCTATGTATAGACTTGGTCTGGGTTCAATCATTATTAATCAGTTATAACTTATTATGCTATGTATAGACTTGGTCTGGGTCCAATCATTATTAATCAGTTTTAACTTATTATGCTATGTATAAACTTGGTCTGGGTCCAATCATTATTAATCAGTTTTAACTTATTATGCTATGTATAAACTTGGCCTGGGTTCAATCATTATTAATCAGTTTTAATTTATTATGCTATGTATAGACTTGGTCTGGGTTCAATCATTATTAATCAGTTTTAACTTATTATGCTATGTATAGACTTGGTCTGGGTTCAATCATTATTAACCAGTTTTAACTTATTATGCTATGTATAGACTTGGTCTGGGTTCAATCATTATTAACCAGTTTTAACTTATTATGCTATGTATAAACTTGGCCTGGGTTCAATCATTATTAACCAGTTTTAATTTATTATGCTATGTATAGACTTGGTCTGGGTTCAATCATTATTAATCAGTTTTAACTTATTATGCTATGTATATACTTGGCCTGGGTTCAATCATTATTTAAATCAGTTTTAACTTATTATGCTATGTATAGACTTGGTCTGGGTTCAATCATTATTAATCAGTTTTAACTTATTATGCTATGTATAGACTTGGCCTGGGTTCAATCATTATTAAACAGTTTTAACTAATTATGCTATGTATAGACTTGGTCTGGGTCCAATCATTATTAATCAGTTTTAACTTATTATGCTATGTACAGACATGGCCTGGGTTCAATCATTATTAATTAGTTTTAACGTATTATGCTATGTACAGACATGGCCTAGGTTCAATCATTATTAATCAGTTTTAACTTATTATGCTATGTACAGACTTGGTCTGGGTTCAATCATTATTAATCAATTTTAACTTATTATGCTATGTATAGACTTGGCCTGGGTTCAATCATTATTAATCAGTTTTAACTTATTATGCTATGTATAGACTTGGTCTGGGTTCAATCATTATTAATCAGTTTTAACTTATTATGCTATGCACAGACTTGGTCTGGGTTCAATCATTATTAATCAGTTTTAACTTATTATGCTATGTACATACTTGGCCTGGGTTCAATCATTATTTAAATCAGTTTTAACTTATTATGCTATGTACAGACTTGGCCTGGGTTCATTCATTATTAATCAGTTTTAACTTATCATGCCATGTATAAACTTGGTCTGTGTTCAATCATTATTAATCAATTTTAACTTATTAGGTTATGTGTAGACTTGGTCTGTGTTCAATCATTATTAATCGATTTTAACTTATCATGCCATGTATAAACTTGGTCTGTGTTCAATCATTATTAATCAATTTTAAATTATTATGCTATGTATAGACTTGGTCTGTGTTCAATCATTATCAATCAGTTTTAACTTATTATGCTATGTATAGACTTGGTATGGGTTCAATCATTATTAATCAGTTTTAAATTATTATGCTTTGTGTAGACTTGGTCTGTGTTCAATCATTATTAATCAATTTTAACTTATTATGCTATGTGTAGACTTGGTCTGTGTTCAATCATTATTAATCAATTTTAACTTATTAGGCTTTGTGTAGACTTGGTCTGTGTTCAATCATTATTAATCGATTTTAACTTATCATGCCATGTATAAACTTGGTCTGTGTTCAATCATTATTAATCAATTTTAAATTATTATGCTATGTATAGACTTGGTCTGTGTTCAATCATTATCAATCAGTTTTAACTTATTATGCTATGTATAGACTTGGTATGGGTTCAATCATTATTAATCAGTTTTAAATTATTATGCTTTGTGTAGACTTGGTCTGTGTTCAATCATTATTAATCAATTTTAACTTATTATGCTATGTGTAGACTTGGTCTGTGTTCAATCATTATTAATCAATTTTAACTTATTATGCTATGTGTAGACTTGGTCTGTGTTCAATCATTATTAATCAATTTTAACTTATTATGCTATGTGTAGTCTTGGTCTGTGTTCAATCATTATTAATCAATTTTAACTTATTATGCTATGTGTAGACTTGGTCTGTGTTTAATCAGTATAAATCAGTTTTAACTTATTATGCTATGTATAGACTTGGTCTGTGTTCAATCATTATTAATCAATTTTAACTTATTATGCTATGTACAGTCTTGGTCTGTGTTCAATCATTATTAATCAATTTTAACTTATTATGCTATGTGTAGACTTGGTCTGTGTTCAATCATTAAAAATCAGTTTTAACTTATTATGCTATGTACAGACTTGGCCTGGGTTCAATCATTATTAATCAGTTTTAACTTATTGTGCTATGTATAGACTTGGTCTGTGCCCAATCATTATTAATCAGTTTTAACTTATTATGCTATGTATAGACTTGGTCTGGGTTCAATGAATTAAAATCAGTTTGACCTGTAACTTATTACAGTAAAACTTTGCTAAAGGACCACCATGCTAATTTGGGCACCTGCTTTCCAGGGCACTTTTTTCCAGAACCATTTTGTCCTTTCTTTAGTTAAATGTCCCACCACCAAGTACCAGGGCAGTTATCTTAGAACCAATTCAAACCTTTGTTAATCCTCGCTTTTAGGGCTAGCATCAGGTGGTCCAGTTATACAAGTGTCATTAATCAGATGATCAAGACAGCAACTTTACAACTTTAAATGATGACATTCTCAATTCACTTATGGTACTTCGTAATAAAGTCAGTATTTTTGTTTATGTTTACAAACTGATACCGGATCACAAGTTGTATATGTTGATCTTTAAGTGATAGAACAGGAAAGAAAAGGATCTGGGTGAAATGACCTCATCTCTTCTCAGCATCGAGGAAGGCTTTCAAAAGCAGGCAGCGAAAGTCTGCACCAAAGGCAGTCAGATAACAATTTACCAGTTCTTTCAGCAAGTTACAATATGACACATGCTGTGCTACTGAATGTATTAAATAAAATGTGCTACTAAATGTATGTTCTGTTTTAAATGTTTAGTTCACATTTGAATTATAATAAAAAATACTGAGAATTTACTTTAATTTTGCTGTTTAATTATATCCTTGCGAAAAATGACTAAATTCTAATATCATAACATAAACAGTAAAACCAAACACAGAAAGTTGAAACAAATAAGCTATAACAAAAAAGTACACTAGATAATATTAATTCAATGTAATAATGACCTTTTAATAAATAGAAGTATTATTATGAACTCACGTAGTGGGACACTTTAAAAAAAACACAACAGGTTTTACTGTATACTATGTATATACTATGTATAGACTTGATCTAGGTTTAATCATTACTAAATAGTTTTAACTGTAACCCATTGTGCAATGTATAGATTTGCTTTAAATGCAAGTTTTAAATTTAAAATGATTTGCTCTACAAACAATATTATTAGCCAATGATCATAGTATAGTAAATACTTTGTTGCTATGTTATTTTTTCATGTTTTCGAATTTTAGAGCCTTACAGTAATATCAAATAGCTACAAACAAGGGAGATAACATAATGTAATGTGAATAATTAGAGTTATATTCCCTTGTAAATGGAAAGAGGCAATATGTGTTCAGACTATTTTCACCTTGAGTGCTAATATATTGCTTTAAGGAGGTATATGTACTGCATCATGCAGCTGTTTTTGTAATATAATTAAATAATTAAGTTGATTTATTTGAAAGTCATAAAAAGAGAAATTGGTGAAAAGCCTTAAATCTACCACCAGTTTTCATCCAAACATGTACATGTACCTCAAAACTGTTATAAGCTGACACCTTTCCATGATAACCAAGTCCCACATTAGATAAAACAAGAAATGTCTTTAAAAAAACAAACGGCGTCGGATTAAAAAAAAGAAAAAACAAGAAATTTCTTGAAAAAGGCTATGCGGCATTTGTGAAGCATTAACTTACACATTTTTATCGTGTTTATGTTTCTATTGAATATAAATTTGTGAGAAGAATGGCATGAAAATGGTGTACATTTTTAAACTAGTCGCTCGCTCCATCTGCGCCTCATAATTCTCACGTAATAGGCACTTAAAGTTACGAAGTAGTTAGATCGTGCCGGAAGTGAACGGACTGCTTTGCGGCATATGACAGAGATGATGTTTAACCAAATGTAGGATCAAGTGACATTTTATACACTATATTCAATAGTACTGTAGGAAATGGGGTACATTGGTAAACTGGAAATTATCTCCCTTGTTTGTTAATATCCGAGGTATTCCAAAGAGTAGGTAGGTCCTTTATAGTCGGAATTCTTGGACTTTATCGCCCGTTCTTTTGTAGATTATGCAGTTACAAACGGCAAAGTTTCTTTTGCACAAATATAAGCTTAAAATCCATTTAAATACTTAAAGAGATTTGTTATTTAAAAAAGAAAATGGAAGTGTTTGTTGATGATGGTTAACTTGAAAGTCAAAGAAGTCAACATACACTCCAAAAAGAACAAGCATAAAAACCGAGTAAA
This sequence comes from Sinonovacula constricta, assembly GCA_007844125.1. NCBI lineage: Eukaryota > Metazoa > Mollusca > Bivalvia > Cardiida > Solecurtidae > Sinonovacula > Sinonovacula constricta. Next base: position 41,343,498 of record CM017572.1, on the reverse strand, counting down.
ACAAAATGAAAGGACCTACTTGCATTTAGGGGTTATTCAGGAGAGATTATTCATTAATGTCACTCATTGATATAGACTTGTTTATGACTTAAATACCTGTATAAATAACTATATATCGCCACCCCGAGGACGTTTATTAGAAACACTACGGTATATGATGCTATTAGGAATTTCTACCAATGGGAATCGCTCTGATATTCATTCAGGCTAGCCTTGAATCAGCATTTGTAAGTAGGTCAAAAGTGAGGTTAGACAGCTACGTCGAAAAACTAGAAAGCTTTTACAGATTAGCTGAAAGTACCTGGAGGACCTTTGCAATGATAAAAAAGGATTATGAAACATGGCTAAAGTGATAACTGCCTTAGAAAAAAAAGAAGTGAATCACAAGTAGCCAACACCAATCAGAAGTTGTCTAATATTGATCATTAGCATTTGTTGGTAAACAGTTAGCCGTTGTGTCTTATTTAAATTACAGGAACATGTACTAAGGCAAATGAGAAACAATTAATATTCTGAAAAATATATTAAAGTTAATAATATGACAACGTTTATATTTATTTGGTTTATCGTCCTACCAACAGTAGTTCAGTTATCTGGAGACAGTGTCTACTTGAAGCAGAGTGCTGCCTTCACTGTGTATAGCATGTCATGAACACCTGGCATGATACCACACTCAGTCACATTATCCTGACACTGGACAAACCAGTCGTGGAACTACCCTTATATTAGCCTGAGTGTTAGCAAGGGAGCTATACGACTACCATTTTTAACGACTTTGGTATGTCGCGGCCCGGGATCGAACTAGGGCCCTCCCATTCCTGCAGCCAACACTTTATCCATTACGCTACCAGGTCCAGCAATATGATAATGACTTACAGGTAGCTTATACTATAAGGACATGAGGTCTTATTTCTTACGTTTTTTTGTGTGCTTTTTGTACATCACAGTAACACAACATATTCAATATACATATAGCACCACAGCTGGAAGATCTCTCCACATGATATTCCTCTGACCTTGTCAAGATTCGAACCCACTCAGTGAATTGTTGAGGAGTATAAAGACTAACAAGGAGGCAACTAACCAATCAGCTACAGACACCCCAAAAAGATAACAATATAACATGAACTTGCCAACATGATGAAAGGTAATACTCTCAATTGTTACTTACCTTCCACCAAAGGCAATTACTGGACAGCTTGCGGCATTCATAGAGACCTTAAGATAGTCAATGAGGACAGCATAGTCTGCCATGGCTTGTTCAACTGTCAATAGACCCATGTTCTCAGGCCGGAATGTATCATTGCCAAATGGTAGTGACTTGCCATAGTAACGCTGGAAATAAAATGACATTTTGTTTATTTAGGCAACTAATTATGAATATAATGACCAAGGTACAATGTTTTACTGCTGAAAATCACAATGATTTGCCATGAAAATTGGTAGAAAATGAAAGGATTGGCATGGTTTCATTTTATATTAAAAATTAATCAGTCATTGACAATATGCATATAGCTGAGAGTGTAAAACCTGCAGAGGTTTCAGAATAATAATACCCTGATAAGTTTTAGAATATTAATGCCCTTAGTCACCAACTGTTCTTAGGTCAGTTTTACTTAGTCCTATTTATACTGCAAAGACAAAGTTTATTTTTGTTGTCATGAAAATGGTGACTTCAGAATCAAGTCATGACTTGGGTTTAAGAATGGTTGGTGACTTGTAGTCATAAGTTTATTCAAGCCAGGCTTGCAGCATGCTGTGTTTCTATCAGTGCAGGGGCTGTTTGTTAACCATTACAGCAAGAGTCATTAAGTTATCCTGAGACCATGCTGGGCAGTGGAGGGGTTAACTTCATCAACATCTCTGTCTCCAAACAATTTATATAACTGACAGCTTCAACATCATGAACCTTAACAGACAGAAAGAATAAACAAACAACACAGTCAATATTTCTGCATGCCAGACAATAATGTGAGATGCAAATACATATTTGATCTGACATTTCCCCAGTTGTTATGTTTCTCAGACAATCTATCAAAGATCTTGACATATCTAACAATGGTTAGACAAACACTGCCATATTTGAGATCCACAATATCGGAAGGTATGTGATGAGAATCTGATGGGAAAAGAACGTAAACCATATCATAATATTAATAATATAACGTAATATAAATCTACTGTCTAATAATATCAGGGCCACTAATAAATTGGGGGAGTAAACTGTTTATTGAACATCAAACTTATATCTGTCGTAATCATTGTAACTCATCTAGTTTACTGGAAGGATATTAATTGTGCAAACAATATAACACTAATTCTACTTCTAACTATATCGATTTAATTGAATATAGGAATAATAAGTTAATTTGTTTATTGCAATTAGTAAGTATCAATAAAATAGAGCATCCGCAGCAGTGGGAATTGTATATACATGATATATAATATTAAATTATCTTTCATCCTGATATCTTCTTATCATTTTCCCAAATTAGTATTTTTTGCGAAAAAATTTCCACAAGACATAAATGGGAAATTTTTGCAAAATTATGATAAAAAGACCTGAAATATATGACATGGGGATATAAAGTCTATTGTGCTGGAACAGTACATCAATCTTATCTCTTACAATACACAGATGGAACAATACATCAATCTTATCTCTTACAATACAATGATGGAACAATACATCAATTTTATCTCTTACAATACACTGATGGAACAATACATCAATTTTATCTCTTACAATACACTGATGGAACAAAACATCAATCTTATCTCTTACAAAACACTGATGGAACATAACATCAATCTTATCTCTTACAATACACTGATGGAACAATACATCAATTCTATCTCTTACAATACACTGATGGAACAATACATCAATTTTATCTCTTACAATACACTGATGGAACAATACATCAATTCTATCTCTTACAATACACTGATGGAACAATACATCAATTTTATTTCTTACCATACACTGATGGAACAATACATCAATTTTATCTCTTACAATACACTGATGGAACAAAACATCAATCTTATCTCTTACAAAACACTGATGGAACAATACATCAATTTTATCTCTTACAATACACTGATGGAACAAAACATCAATTTTATCTCTTACAATACACTGATGGAACAAAACATCAATCTTATCTCTTACAAAACACTGATGGAACAAAACATCAATCTTATCTCTTACAATACACTGATGGAACAATACATCAATTCTATCTCTTACAATACACTGATGGAACAATACATCAATCTTATCTCTTACAATACAATGATGGAACAATACATCAATCTTATCTCTTACAAAACACTGATGGAACAATACATCAATTTTATCTCTTACAAAACACTGATGGAACAATACATCAATTTTATCTCTTACAATACACTGATGGAACAAAACATCAATCTTATCTCTTACAATACACTGATGGAACAATACATCAATCTTATCTCTTACAATACACTGATGGAACAAAACATCAATCTTATCTCTTACAATACACTGATGCAAAGGACCAGGAGCATCCATAATAACAATAAATAAATTATGTTAGGCACAACAACAATGAACATCAAAATGATTTCTTTGAACTAAAGGGAGTTCACAAATTATCTTTCAAATACCGGTAACTGGCCATTAACTTTGACATCTGCTGCACAATTTTTTAATTTTTTTTTACATTGACCCAATTCATTGGTTTAAGCATAGTGTGATCCTAACTATTTTTGGAATGTAGAATATGGGAGATGAAGAGTATACAACCCAATGGTTCACACTGACAAATAAACACCCATCCTAAAACCCATGTAAACCTTTGCTTACAGGTATAAAAAACACCTATTAAACTTGTGTGGTATGAAGTTTCCAAAATCAGCATGTAATATACATGGTGTTATGCGGTAATTGTATATAGTCTCCTTCGTAGAATTACAACAACAACCTTTTAAAAAATTTCAACTTCATTCTATAAAGGACATCATGCTTTGGCATGGATGCCAGAAGTGGACACTTCAATACATTGTGGGGAATATGTAATATAATGTGATAAAATGATTTTTCAAATTTACTTCTACCTCTATCATTGTGGGTAATGATTTATGGGAATGAAGTTTATTGGTGAGAAACTTTTATCTCTATCCTAATAATTATCCTTATGAATCTGATAACAAATAAAATGAAGTTTATGGTGACTTGTTATCCTCACCATATAACCACTGGGAAGACATATTACTTAATAAGAAAATTTAACCTTATAATAGTTTAAGTGTGACAAAACTGCAATAAAAATATGAACAAAGCTATTATTCAGTACCATCAATGAAGAATAGCTG